>BQNB010009471.1:0-86706 GCA_026074375.1 Tanacetum coccineum | reverse complement strand
AAACCTGATAGGGTTAGTAGTGTTAACCCTTTATAATCCCACTCCTCTGAACCGACTGTTTTATTGCTGCGCCTTTTTTTCTCCTTTTGTTTGACCCTTCTCTGTGTGTTCGAACTTGTGGCGGCTGCGGTTCCTTCTTTTTCGTCTCCGGTGGTGTTAATCCTCCGGTGATGATGGCGTCAAATCTTCGCCTCCTCTCCTTTGTGTTCTTCAACCATGATATTTCCTTGATTTTTACGAAATCACGATTAGGGTTTCGTTTTAATTTTGGGATCTGTTAAACCTCCACCTAATATGGGGTTTTCTCTTGGTGGCAGAATCGGTGTTCGATTCTATTTGTGAATTTATGGATTGGATCTACAAAAGGTGTGTTTGTTCCTTTTGTTGATTTGGTTTTTGGTGTATCCTTGTTTGATGACTTTGCCTCAATCAAGAGTCTATGGTTGTTCTTTCTTGTTTCGAATCAGAAAAGAAAAAAAATTTAGGATTTCCAGAATCCAAATAATCTTTCTTGAGGGTGAAACCCTTCGTTGCCAGTGATTAAATTACTTTGGTGGCGTCGCCGGATTTGCCCTGTCATAATCACGCCTCCTGCGTTTTGTTCTTGATTCGGGATGAACACAAAATGGTATATGATGATTTTGGCCTGATCAACCAAAAGCTCTGATGCCAAATGTTGGATCGAAATTTCTGATAGTGCAAAAATCAAATATACCAAAGTCTATAAGTTTTCTTATTAATCAATCAAGAAAAGTCATCATCTTGTTTATACAATAATCCTATCTATATATATAGAATGAAAAGGTGCGAATGAATGGTTGTGTCGGTTCAAAGAACCGATATGTCTCTTTCAGTTGTAACTGCCAAATGGCGGTTATGTTCTTTCTGTGGGTCCTATTATTCCGATTGTGATTATATGGGGGTCGGTTTGACCCGGTTTGACCCAATATTCTCCCTCCTAATCACAAACGGTGCCTTGTAGTTCTTTAAGTCCGATGAGCTGTCTCATTGTTAGAAATCTGATCTTCGGAAGTGCCTTTGTGAGTATGTCAGCTTTCTGATAATCTCCGCTTACGAATTCTACCTGGATGTCGTCTCTTTCAACGCATTCTCTGATGAAGTGGTATTTCGTATCAATGTGCTTGCTTCTTCCGTGAAAGACTGGATTCTTCATTAATGCTATGGCTGATTTATTGTCAACCAATATAGTAATCTTCTCTTCGTCCGAATGTGTAAGTCTGCTGAGTAGTCTCTTTAACCATAATGCTTGCGTCGCTGCTGCTGTTGCTGCGATGAATTCTGATTCGCAAGATGATAATGCTACAGTGGCTTGTTTCTGAGTGCTCCAGCTAATTGGTGATTCTCCATAGTAGAATATTATGCCGGTAGTTCCTTTTCCTTCTTGAGTGTTGACTCCGTAGCTGCTGTCGCTGTATCCATGTATCCTGTTTCCTCCGTTATGCTTGTAGGTGATTCCATAATCTTTTGTTCCTTTCACATAGCGTAGTACTTGTTTTATGGCCTTCATATGTTGTTCCTTTGGTTCTTGCATAAAACGACTAAGTAGTCCTACAGAATAACTTAAGTCGGGTCTTGTGTGAAGCAGATATCTTAAACATCCAATTAAGCTTCTATAATCGGTCGAGTTAACCATGGTTCCTTCAGCGGTCTTCATTAGTCTTGTTCCTGGATCCATTGGTATGATTGTCTCGTTGCTTTCTAGCATTCCAGCTTCCTTTAATATCTTCCTTGCGTAGGCAGATTGCTTTATAGATATGTCACCTCCAGATTGTGTGACTTCGATGCCAAGGTAATAGGCTAGCAATCCTAAATCGCTCATCTCAAAAATCTCCTTCATTTGATCCTTAAATTTGTCTATCTCTTTCTTAGGTGTGCCAGTGATGATTAAATCATCCACGTAGACTCCTACTAAAAGGATCGAATCTCTTTCTGTTCTTGTGTAGATGGCTTGCTCCAGTGCGCATTTCTTGAAGTCTAGTGATTTCAAGGTGTTATCTAGTTTGATGTTCCAAGCTCGTGGTGCTTGTCTTAATCCGTATAATGCTTTTATAAGTCTGTAGACTTTTCCATTATCGTTTCTTTTGATAAATCCCTCAGGTTGTGTGACGTATACTTCTTCTTGTAGGTCTCCATGTAAGAATGCAGATTTTACGTCAAGGTGATGTACTTGCCATTTGTTGTTAGCTGCTATGGCGAGTAGTAACCTGATGGTTTCCATTCTTGCTACTGGTGCAAATACTTCTTCAAAGTCTATGCCATGCTCTTGTATGTAGCCTTTTGCTACTAGTCTAGCTTTATGCTTGATTATCTTTCCATCTGCATCTCTCTTGGTCTTGAATACCCATTTCAAACCAATTGCTTTATGACCAGGTGGTAAGGATGTTAATTTCCAAGTGTTGTTCCTATTGATGGAATCTAATTCATCCTTCATTGCTTCTATCCATTTTTGGTCATTTGATGCTTCTTTATAATTCTTTGGTTCATCCTCTGCTAGTAATAATTCCTCAGTGTTTTCATAAATATCTGACAAGGTTCTATATCCTCTTATTGGTGTGTGATCAAAGTGTGATGGAGAGTTTGTGACTTGAATAGAGTCATTATCACTTTGATGATAAGATGGTGGTGAGTTGTCAGGTGTGACTAGGGAATTTATTTGAGGTGACCTTGTAGGTGGTGTGTGAAGTGTCTCGGTGGGTGAGTCTGCTAATGGTGAGTTATATCCATCATCATCGTTGTAGTGAAAATCATTGTCTTCTTCATCTGGGTGATCTTCTAGGTTGTGATGGTCGCTTGTTTCTTCAAGATTTCCTATTCTGAAATCAGTCCATTCTGGTTCGTCGTTTGTATTCTCACCTAAATATTTACTCCAATCCCATTTCTCATTTTCTTTAAACTTCACATCCCTACTAACACAAATCCTTTGTGTTGTTGGATCAAACAATCGATAGGCTTTTGATCCATGCTCATTTCCTAGGTATACCATTCTGATGCTCCTGTCATCTAGTTTTGTTAGATGTTGTGATGGTACCTTTGCGTATGCTATGCATCCGAAGACTCTTAGGTCTTTTAGGTTCGGTTTCTTTCCTTTGATAGCTTCGTATGGAGTGATGTCTTCTAGGGCTTTTGTGGGAACGGGATCATATTATGATCAAACATATCAACTGTTACATCAACAAGAATAATAAGAAATCAAGAAGATAGTAACCCTTTCTATAAGAATTCTGATATAATAAATCGAAAGGTTGAATTGTAATTACAAGATCCTATTCTATTTATAATGAATGATACGGTGTGATGATGAAGAGACACACCGGTTCTACAAAAGTAAAAGTTACAACCCTAAATAACCGTTGTATTCCTAATTGTTTCTATCTGTTGGGTTTCGGGTCTTTGTGGCCCAAATCAGAAAGTTTGCAGGCTTTCTTTTTTTCTCTGTTTGGCGTCTAAGACATTAAGTCGTCCAACAACGGAGCTATGAGCTATGGCTGCATCTATGAACATCAAGTAACGTGAGCCCCTCTAACTGAACTTTCTATATGTGTTGGTGATCCATGTACTTGAAGTTAATTGATACACTTTTGAGGGTTATTGATGCCCCTTATTTCAAATAGGAAAATCATATTGTGCTCCTCCATGATTAACGCATACATATATGTTGCCTTGTCGGCCAGCCTGTATAATGTAAATCTGTAGGAATGCAAATAACATTTTCCGTTAATTAGACCTAGTATATTGAAAATTTTGTTGTGCTGTGTTATGCTGTTGGTCATATATAGTGAATTGACATATATAGTGAGAGCTAGAAATGGCCATCCGCTGTTGTAGGTTAACCTAGGGGCTGTATTGACAGTTTCAGTCTTAATTGCTCTTCTGTATTTCATCATTCACGCCTCCACAGTTCACTTTTTGTTTATCTTTCGGTTCCATCCCAACCATATATGACACGGGAAGCTTCCATACACACATTATATTACAAATAATATGTTAACATGTTAATTACTTCTTTGGCATATCTTGAATTTTAGATTGCTAGTATATTAATAGTTATAATCAAACCCTTTCACTTCCTATTAATAATAGTAATCCAAACTAAATCACATGAAAAGAGTGCAGTTAATTTAGAAAGTTTTGGCTAAGTTATTTTAGAACATGTTCCTATCCGTTTTGTAATCTATGTCTTGGAAAGTGGTATTGATTTATCTTTGTAGAAACTAGAAGGGGGGTTGAATAGTTTTACCGGTTAATTAGCGTTTTAAAAGTTTGCTTATGAAATAGTTTGATTCGAGATGTATGTCAATCAACCAACAATATGAATCACAACTAAACTATCTAATAATGCAAGTAATAAGTAAAGAGATAAAGAAAGAAACGATCAAACCAAGACACCGAGATTTATAGTGGTTCGGCAACGAAGCACCTCTTCGTTCCTACTCCACTCCCCGAGCACTCCACTCGAGATTTCACTATGTCAACAAGCTCCTTTTAGGCGGAGAAAACCGTTTACACGTCGCTTACTTTCTTTTCCGACACTAAGCTAGATGTCGAGTCCTAATCTTAGCTAGAACCAATCTAAGACTTCACTAAGTCTTCAAACACTCACAAGATCTACACTCTTGGATTGAACACAATCCAAAATCACACCAATATACAATCTACACACTTGAAAACAAACACTTGATCCAATTAATACAACACCACAAAATAATCTATGAATGTTGTGATCTTGAGAAGAGTCGAGAGAAGATCACTTGATACTTCGTATTAGAGGTGAAGAAGGGGAGAAATAATTAATCACTTGAAACAAAATCAAGGTATGTTAGTGATCAAGAAATGTGTTTTAGAAAGAAAGGAAGAAGAGAGAAAACTGATAGAATTTTTTGCAAGAGGAAGTCTGATTTTGAAATAGGTGGCCCAGTATTTATAGGGGACAAAAAAGTAGTCGTTGCTGGTGGCGGTCCTGGCGGGCCCTTATATATAAGGGGGCCGCCACTAGACTCCGCTCCCCTTTTTGTCCTTTTGTGGTGGAATGGTTGTATCTGTTTATGGAACCTTCCATTTTGGGAGGGGAAATTTGACAAAATTTTAAGTTTTTAATAAACCTTTTTATTTTAATTAGAAAATATTTTGTAAATGTATTTTTGAGAAAATACTTTTGTAGAATTAAAAGTGAGGATTAAGAGAAAAATATTTTCTTGATCACTAATCATGCTTAATTATTTTGTTTGTCCATACCTTAAGTGATCACTAATCTTAGAAATGAAATTTTACATTTAATAATTTGTAAACGTTTATTTTTATTGTAAACGTTTTTACATTTTGTTATTATCAAAACGTTGAGAGGTCGAAAAATATAAATAACGTTTTTAAGCATTATTTGTATTAACAATCTCCCCCTTTTTGATGATGACAAAATATAAACTCATTTTAAATAAAATTAAAGATGTCAAATTATTAAATGAGTTATGTTCCATTTCTCCCCCTTTTTGTCGAATCCAAAAAGAATGATCGTCGAGTTGTTGAAGGAAGAAAGAAATCGACGATATCAAGACTCCCCCTTGATGTATGCTCCCCTTGTTCGGGGCACCAAGGGATCGATCTTACGATAATTTGTTTGCTACAAAACAAGGTTAGAAGTACAAGTGCAAGCCAACATAGCATGACAAATATCTCAATATTATAATCCACACTTTTGGAAACTCATAAATAAAGTTCATTCAAATTCTAAGAAGAGCATATATAGCCATATAGGACAATATATGAAGATACAACATATTAAAGCATCTAATAGAAGGAAACTAGTAGATTATTCTTGAAGTTTAGGAGAGATTTTAAGGAGAATTGGTAGTGATGGATGATGGGAAAAGGGTTGAGGGCCCAATGATGAGAGATTTGATTCGGTTAAGGTCATCTTTTAAGATATTAAAGATTTTACGAGTTCCCAAGCAACAGTGAAAAAAGTCCGAATGAAAATTGACTTGGTCTAGACAAGGAGGATGAGTGAATGGTGAGGAGGGAGGTGAAATATTAGTTAACTCAATTGCATGTTGAATGTTGATATCAAGAAGATTTGAAAGGTGTAGGAGTTCATGCAAATGGTTTTCACTATGATTTTGAGTAGAGATTTGTGGAGGTAAGAAAGAGGATGTAGGATTAGATGAATTAGGAGAAGGAGGCAAATGAGTGGTATCAAAGATTGGAGAGTTTGGTAGAGATTTAGGCAGTGAGTTGCTTGGAGATAGAAAAGGTAAGGAAGATGAGAGAAGGTTTATTATTACATGAGAAGTGGTTGGAGTCCTATTTGGTGGAGGAGAAGGTGGTGATTGTGGAAGATTGTGACTTTGTTTCTAAGGTTTAAGAATTGCTCTTTTGTGTTTTCGTGAGTAGTCACGAGGAGATTTGTTAGAAGATGACATTGAGACTATGAGGAGATGTTTATAAAAGAGATGGTGATTTGAGATGAAAAAGAATGATGTTTATATAGAAGAATTTTGGGAAAGGAATGGTTTTGTTGGAAGAGAGTTCTAATGAGTGTTTAGTTTAGAAGGGAAAGGACAGCTAAACCTAAAAAGAATAAGGTCAAAGTTGCAGACAATGAGGGGATAGGAATATTTCATGCTTCTCCAGATGGCGGTCCCTTATATTGGTGGCGGTCCCATATATATTAGGGAGCCGCCCAACATTTAAGGGGACCGTTTTCTAGAGATTCATGAAATTTTTCAAAAGTTCAATCCTTTTTCAGAGTGGTTAGAAGAATTAGAAAAGCGATTATGGCCTTTCCATCACTTCAAGAATCACATAATATATCTAAAGGAGAAGAGAAATCATGTAATGTAGCCAAGTTTAAGCATATAAATGACTTAAAGGTTTATTAAATGTCGCATAACAAGCATGAAATAATAATGTAGACACATTATATACGTACTTGATTATCCATGATAGAGGTTAAGATAGTATTACATAGTAATAATAATAGTACGTATCCCTAGCAATAATTCTAGAGGAATATTTCAACCATCATTTGAGTCAATACTTGAAATTTCTTCAAAGGATATGTAGTTAATTGATTTGAGATGAGTAGGATAAACCCAAGGTTTCATGGATGGCCAATATGATTTGTATTGAAGTTTTGAGTTCGTGCCTAGTGTGTGTCTATATGCAACAAATGTAGAGTAACGATTAACTCGACCTAAATATAACATCCTAAGAGTTAACCCAAACGCTCCTTAGTTTGATTTTACTCAACCAAACAAGTCAAAAAATACATATGAATTATGTATCTCAAAATTTGTTCATGAGATCATTATGCACGTGTTTGAAAACGTTTTTAGGTTGTATTGACAATGCATAACAACAATTTTATTGTGTTCCTAACGTGAGTGATTTGAAAATAAAATTAGGGTTTTGGTTCAAAATCAATTTTTCAACAAATTCACAAATGTATGTAAATCCTATATCTACAAGAAGCATATTAGTTATACATTGTATCCTAGTTGTCTTAATTGTACAAAATTGAAAGAAAACATGAAAATCCCCAATTTCAATTTTTGGTGTTCATCATGAACCCTAGACTCAAATTGAAAGAAAATAGATGAAATGACTTACAATTGATGATCTTTGTGATATTAGGATTGATTATTAGTGTTGATTTGATCTTCAATTGATGTTTTAATGGTTGAATTTGAGTTTTGGTGAGTTTTGGATCGTGTTCGTCAATTGCAGCGGATAAAGGAGTGTTTGTTTTTGTGTTTTGAAATTTTTTGTTTAAGTGTTCCATATTATGGTCTGCTGATGGCGGTCCCATATCTCTTGGCGGTCCCAAATATATTGGGGGCCGCCTATATGGGGGCCGCCCTTAGTAAAGGGTATTGGACTTGAGTTTTTGACGAAAATTTAACAAAGAGGAGTGACATTTTAATTTGCATTTCGCGAATTAAAAATGCTTAAAGTACTTCGGATGAAGTATTCAAGTTGTCACGACACGGAATGGAACACGGACTAGAATCGAAACTAGAAGAAGGAGAAGCGGACACATAAGGTTTATGGAATGTGTTCCATCATTCCTAAACCAAGACGTAGATAGTTAAACGATTCACGTTTAAGGGGTTTAGTAAGAATGTCGGCGATGTTGTCGACGGACGGCACTTTTTCGATTGAGATATGTCCTTTCTGGACATTATCACGAAGAAAGTGGTGACGTATTTCGATGTGTTTGGTACGAGAATGTTGCACCGGGTTTTTGCTAAGGTCAATCGCGCCTTTGTTGTCGCACATGATGGGAACGTCGTCGAGTCGTACGTCGTAGTCGATGAGAGCTTGTTTCATCCATAGTGCTTGTTGACATGCCTTTCCGGCGCTTACGTATTCGGCTTCGGTAGTGGATATAGCAAGAGCGGTTTGTTTCTTCGAGAACCAAGATGTCAAACAACATCCCACGAACGTACAAATACCGCTAGTGCTCTTTCGGTCCACATAATCTCCCGCATGATCAGAGTCGGCATATACTACGGTTTCTATGCCGGTCCCCTTAGGATACCATAATCCTAAGTGCGTAGTGCCTTTAATGTATCGGAAGATACGCTTAACCGCTTCAAGGTGAGAGGTTTTGGGAGCCTCTTGGAAGCGGGCACAAAGGCAGACACTAAACATGATATCGGGCCTACTTGCCGTTAGGTATAATAAACTACCTATCATGCCTCGATACTTGGTACTATCTACCGACTCACACTCTTCATCTTTCGTGAGTTTAGTATCGGAGGACATGGGGGTTTTCATTGGTTTAGAATCTTCTAGACCAAATTTCTTAAGCATTTCTTTAATATACTTAGATTGATTAAAGAATATATCATCTTCCATTTGTTTAATTTGTAATCCAAGGAAGAAGTTAAGTTCACCCATCATGCTCATCTCGAACTCGTCATGCATGATTTTGGCAAATTCATCACACATGTCTTGACAAGTCGAACCGAATATAATGTCATCGACATATATTTGAACAATGATGAGATTTGAACTTTTCTTCTTAGTAAAAAGAGTGTTATCTACCATTCCCATTTTATATTCATGTTTAATAAGCATTAATAAAAATTCCATTTTCTTCTTTCTCTAATTTCTCTCTCAACTCTCTCTCCTCTTTCTCTCTCTAAATCAACTCACTTTCTTTATCTATTTTCTTGATCGATTCGTGGTTTGTTATATGAAGTGAAGTGTTATACGGGATCCTACAATTGGTATCAGAGCTTTAAGGGTGGATTCGTGATTCATTTGTGGTTAAAAACGAGATCAAATTCGTGACTTGTTTTTTTTCCGAAAAGTATTGCAAGAAAAATCAAGATTTGATCTTTGTTTGTGGTTAAAAGTGTTAAAGATTTGTACTTTCGAGCTTAGATCTATCCCTTGCATCATTACTAGGTGGTTTTAACATCATTTCGTAGCTTTCAAGAAAGTTTGAAGATTTTTTCTTGGCTGCGTTTTGTCTAACTGAAAGGGTGTTTTCTTATTGCTTTTGGTCCATTGCGTTTTGGGCTCACTGCATTTTGGCATAGCATTTGCTGTCATTTGCGTTTTGTCATTGCGTTTTTGCTCTTCCATTGCGTTTTGTCATTGCGTTTTGCTCACATTGCGGTTTTTGGTCAATTGCGTTTTGCCTACTGAAGACCCTTTCATCAAAGTAAATCGCAACGAGTTATGCTGCCAAATCATAACAAATCTTGGGTTTTTTCCTAGAAGTTGCGTTTTGCTCATTGCGTTTGTCTCAGTTGCGTTTGCGCAGGGCATTTGCCTAGAAAGGTTGCCGTTTTGCTCTTGCTTGTGGTCTCAAGTTTGTGCCGTTTTGTCTCATTGCGTTTTGCCTCAAGATTTGACTGCGTTTTGCCTAAGGCTCTTCACTGCGTTTTGTCTAAAGAAGACTGCGTTTTGTCCATTGAAAACCTAATTTCCCGAAAAAAAATTTGACCTTACCGCGAAGGTCGATCCGCGCATCAGGTGGTATTTGACCGAATTTAAGAATCCATTAATCATTGTCTAAACATAACAAAACATCAAATCAAACAACAAACAAAGGACTTAAAAGGACTAATCATTCAACAACATACACAATTTAACATCAATCGATTATTCATTCACGGTTTGTCTATTGATTTTGTAAAATCCCGTTAATTCACTTATCGGTTTTAATCATAGGCGTGTAAAATCCAGTAAACGTGAATTTCATTCAAGACCAAAAATTCAACCACATCACATCCACTTAAGATCCAACAAATATTTCACACTTCATAATACATATTCATTCATTCATCATTCTACTTCAGTCAACACATCCTCAACAATATCAAATGCACAACAAATATCATGGCAACTGTTACAAAAGACGCCTCCAATGCTTGACCATGAAGATATTCCACAATGGAGATCACGTATTCTATGGTACATGGACACGAAACAAATGGCGGGGACTGAGAAAAAGATAACTATCTGTCCCAAGCTGCCATCTACTATACTAGCTCAAGTGTTGCTAGCAACAGAAGGTATCTGCAATAACAACAACAACACAATTGAAACAGTATTGAACAGGATCCCAGAGAAAAAAACACTTTCTGTCTGAAAAATAAAAAAAAGCCATTTTCGTGCTTTTAACTGGTATTGGAGATATATCTATTCCAACTGTGATGCGTGTAAAACAGCGAAATGAGAATTATGGATAACCATTGAAATGGCTACAACAGGGTGATCAGGAACGTACAAGATGTAAAGACCAATCTGATCTGGGAATTTTGGAAGTTTACTTCGCGAGATTGAGAATCAATGGAGTCGTATTTAGGGCTGTAAACGAACCGGACGAACATAAACGGAGCCTTGTTCTGTTTCGTTCATTTAATTTTAACCGGACAAATAAACGGACACGAACGCTTAAACGGACGAATTTTCTTGTTCATGTTCGTTTATTAAG
Source organism: Tanacetum coccineum (assembly GCA_026074375.1). NCBI lineage: Eukaryota > Viridiplantae > Streptophyta > Magnoliopsida > Asterales > Asteraceae > Tanacetum > Tanacetum coccineum. The sequence goes on along the minus strand of BQNB010009471.1, from coordinate 75,740 downwards.
AAAATGAGTTGGTTCATGTGCATTCCATTAAGAAACTAACAACCTTTAAACTAACATAAACGATCATATCAGAAATGAACGTAGAAATAAAACATAAAATATTATCAAATTATGCATAATATTGTGTTTTATAAGTGTTGTTTTATTTAAATATACCAGATTTAAAAGTATAGAAATATACAATTAAAAGATATGATATACGAACATAAACATATAAATGAACATTAACAAACGTTAATAAACGCCTAATCGGACGTTCACGAACCATAAACGAACGACATGACTTGTGTTCATGTTCGTTCATTTAACTAAACGAACGTAAAATAATGTTCATGTTCGTTCATTTAATAAATAAACGAACATGAACGAACTTTTTACCGAACGGTTCATGAAATGTTCACTGAACGTTCAGTTCGTTTACAGCCCTAGTCGTATTACTCACGGTTTTATAAACTGATGAATGAGTTGACAAGGAACAACTTGCAAGTTACTACACTCAAGTGAACTGTTCAATTTCTGCAACCACTACAACCCAATGGTCAAGATTTTTGAACGGTTGTCAGCAATCAAAAGTAATAGACACCAGCTCATTATCACACACTTTTTGACAATCTAAAGCTGTATCAAAATGAAGTCAATGAATACCGTGCTGAGAAATAGCCAAAGTGCAAAATCATTACACTTCTTGCGGCTGCTCAACCATATTCAGATAATTACTATCAAGCACCAAAACCTCAAAGATCTAATGCAACATCATCTTCTACAAGACCTAGTGCATCTACCAGACACAAAGGCAAAGAGATCGCCAAACCAGTTACACCTTAATCTGATCAGTGTCTGAAGAAGACAGGATCCTGAATAAGCTCAGAGGGAGTAAGGATAAACAAAAGAATTGGCAGCCTTGCAAAGTATTTCAAAAGGCTCTACAAACCTACCAAGAACAACCGTTTGACTTCGTCTAACTCCAGGAACAAGACGGAAGATACCAACCCAAAGGTAAACACAACGACAATCAGTCAGGGCAGTTTGGGAATCAAAGGACAATGACAATTGCTGGGATTAGGGAAACTGTAGGCAGTCCGGTAGTGCAACAAATGGGTATACAGTGCTTTAATTGCAATGGATTTGGCCACTATGAAAAGGAATGCAGGAAGCCAAAGCGGGTTAAAGACTACACGTATCACAAGGAAAAGATGATGATGTGCAAACAAGCTGAACAAGGTGTTCCACTGCAAGCTGAGCAAGCTGATTGGCTAGCGGACACGGATGAAGAGATTGATGAACAGGAATTGGAAGCACATTACAGTTTCATGGCAAAGATTCAGGAGGTCTTACTAGAAGAATCCAGTTCAACTGAACAGCCATTGGAACAGGTACAAAACCATGATGAAAATAATGTGTTTGCAAATGAAAGACGACATTCTGAGCAACCTGAATCCATTAATGACACATATGTTTTGGAGAAGGATGATAGCAATGTCACTCCTGATTCATCAAATATATATAATGAAAATCAGGTTGACCAAATGCTATAGAAGTATATCGAGCTGCTGCGCTTGCTAATTTAATTGCAAACTTAACTCTTGATACTGAGGAAAACAAAACATTTAAGCAATTAAAGAAAGCAAACGCATCATTGACTGTCAAGAATTTAGGAAAAGTGCTAAACTAACCTGATGAGACTAGTAGTCTTTGGGAGAGCTCTATTGTCGGGATAGTGTCTGATTGCAGCTCAGAACAAACAAAAAATAAAAAAAAAAAAAAAAAAAAAAAAAAAAGAATGAGCTTGGAGAAGATACAGAGCCCTTTAATGACCGGGACGATTGAATTGACAGGTTTCTAAAAAGTTAAATGAAACTCTAGGACATTAGCTCGTAAGACATTGCCAATAAAAGAAGGTTGAAAAAACTAAACCTATGATATTTCATTTGATCAACAGAAACACGTGAGTTAAGTCAAAAAGAAGTCTTTAACAAAGTCACAACTGGAAGGTTATCTTAAAGAGAAAACCAAGGTCATTTTGGATTTAAAGGTTAAGGAAAAGAAAGATATTGACAAGATGATTGAAATGGACAAACAACTAAAGTTTTTGAATGAAATTGTTTATACTCGTAATCAGTCAATTCATACCATTCATATGTTAGCACCCAAATGCCGACTATAATGGGTATACCAACTTTGCTAATCCAATGGTACCTCAAGAAGCTCAATCCTGAGAAGCCCGTTTATAACGAGATTCCATATGATACTTCCTGATCTTGCAAACAATTTGGCCCAGAGGAAGAGACCATGACTCTTGCAAATGAGAGTAATCACAATTGAATAAAGATTAGTTAAACCATATGATATACAAAGCACAAAACATAATAGTCTTTATGAGATTTTCAAAGCACCCTCACTGGAGGATCTTTTTATCCGTTGGAACGCGCAAAAAGAAGTTATGAAAGACAATGTGGAGAACAACCGTCGTGTTAGAGACAAAACCAAACATTGCTAAAAACGTTGCCTTTCTACCCGTTTCGAAATCCCATTAGTAAAAGTAGACAAGTTTTTAACGACATGACATTTAACATCAATCATTTTAGAGACATTGTTGATCAAGCTGGTTTATTAAACAAACTATGATTAGGTGCGGTGCCACTGCTAAAGATATGGGAAGTGTTTTGATAAAAACCTTATTAAAGAGCCTCTTTCATAAAAACTCAAAATGATAGTTTTTCACATTTTTAACATGAACTTAAAACAGAATGCATGAAGAATAGATGTACGTTAAATCCCTTGAAAAATAGGTTGACGAACGTGAACTGAAAAGGCGGATTTTTCAAACATATATGATCTAATTCTCGAAAGTATGTGTCCAAGATCGTTACAATAGTTCATATGTCAGTCGCTGTCGTTTTAACTGCTTATGCTGACTAACAATGCTTGATCTTCATAAATCACAGAATGTGAATGTCTTGCACAAAAGTTTTCGAAACAAACTGAATCTGTTAACAAAAGTCATAATAAACTTTTAAAGAGTTTTGCTAAACTTGAAAACCACTCGATTTCTCTTGAATCTTGCGTTACCAACAATGTAAGAAAACCAAATAAAAACAACCTCATTTGCAAAGACAACGGATCAGAATGTATTTCGAAAAGAAACTGAACAATATCATTAATACAGGAATTTAAAAGCTCAAATGCAAGACAAGACATAGCCATCATATTAAAGAAACTCATTGAGAAATGCAAAGGCAAGTCTGGAAACTCAGTTTGAAAACCCATCTGTTGGTCGATAATCAATGCTCAACGGATTCCCCAAAACCATCAGTTTTAGGAAAACCGACTCCTTTTTCAAATTCTCCTAAAATGAGAAGTTTTCAAATGAAACAGTCGGTTAATAAAACTAATGTGTCGGATGGTTTATTTAAACAAGTCACTCAATAGAATTTGCCTCAGAATAGAAAACAAGCGGAAATACACTCGAATGTGCTTAAACCAGGAAGTATAAATTACACACCACAACACAACAACAGATGAACTACGAGTTGCCTCATGCTTCTAGGAATACCTAATTCCTAACAGTGTCCTAAAATCGTCTGGAGTAAATCACACCTACTAGTGATAGCAGAGCACAGCTAAGTGCTATCAAGTTATAGATAAGTCGTGCCAAATATAGTCAAGTGATGTTTAAAAGAGGAAGTAAAGACCATCATAGATCTAGTATTTCCTAAGAAAACAAAGTCTGGAACTGCGTGTAAACAGTTTCAAAATCCAGAACTTGCGAATGTGAATTGCTATTTGTGCTGAATGGGGAAAATGTATGTTTAATTCTAAGCATGGAAGCTGTGTTTTCTAGATACTTGAATGACGTGAACGCGAGAACTAACAGCCAAAGGAGTACCTATTAGTGCTAGTAAACCCAAGAGAAAAATGAACGAAATCGGTTGCAAACCCCCATATGAAAATAGGTGCATCAGATACCACTATTCAAAATCCAAGAGTTCTATAAAGGGAGTGGGATGAGAATACAAATCCGGATGGAAATGTGGATAGCTAAGAAATGTCCATCAGATATAAATGGACAACAAAACCACATAGACAAAAATATTTGGAGGCCTAAAATCAAGAAAGAGGATGTAGTCACAAGTATTATCCCACTATAGACATTTCTCGAGGGATTACTATGTCGGGAAAGATATCAAATTCCTTAGATCCATTTTGTCCAATGTTCCATCGTCCTCTAATTCTCTTGCCGAGATTGTACAACTCATGCCTATTTCATTGTTGACTGGATGCACAAAGGCTCATGACGGCAATCTCAAGCTGTTGTGTAATTTTGGAGAGAACATTTTGTATACTGTTCGGTTTTGAGAAGATCAATTTGCTCCACTTCTTGGTTAAGATTCAATCAAGGAAAGTCCACGTCAAATGGGTTTATTACGTCGAAGGCCTAATCACAAATCTTTTCTCAGTTGGTCAATTCGTCGGATGCCGGATTTGGAAAGGGGGTTTGCTTTCAGAAACTCTTCTTGTTTTGTGAGAGATTGTTAGGGAAACGATTACTAACTGGTATCGGGATCCGATCACTACTCAATATCTCTTCAAGAAACAACTCATCATCTCTAGATCTGTTTCATGCTAAGCTTCACCAACTCAAGCATGGTTAGGCAATCGAAGACTTTTCTTATCTAAACTTCGATTACATCACCTGACTCCTCAAAGAAAGATAGTGTGACAGCCTTACCGAAGTTGAAATATTCAGGTCAACTTTGTTTCATCTTGTGAAATGAGTAAGCAAAAGAGAAGCTCATTTTAAGTCAAAAGCTATTCCAACTCCAAAGGAAGGCTGAATTTGCTTCACATGACTTCTGTGGGTCCAATGCGGGGTCAAGCATAAATGGAAAAAATATATTCTGGTGATTGTTGATGACCATCAAGAATACACTGTGACTCTTTTTCTACGATCCAAGGAGAAAACTCCAGATGTTCTCAAAGACTTCTCAACGATGATCACGCAATCTTCAAGCTCAAGTTATGAGTGTCGTACTGACAGAGGCACAAAGTTCTGAACAAGACACCTCCATCTTATTTCAAAGAAGAAGCATGAAACATCAGACTTCCCTCAGCGAACACCAACAAACGACGTTGTCGAAAGATGGAACACACTCTGTGAGGTTCTCGAACAATTCTCCAGCTTCTAATCTTCCATTATCATTTTGGGCTGAAGCCTTGCATACCGCATGGTATACTCAGAACAATTCGAATCTCATATCGTCTCAGGAAAACGACGTATCACATCATTAATGACAGGAAACCTTCAATAAAACATCTTCACATCTTTGGTTGCATTTGTTACATAACTAGAGATGGGGAAAATTTAGATAAGATGAAAGAAAAAGGGGATCCATGTGTCATGGTAGGATATTCTACTCAGTCAAAGGGATATCGTGTTTACAAACGAGAAGGAGAAACACGCTTAATAGTGAGTCCATCAGATCAAGTATTGATGAAAATAAAGAAATGAAGTCCTGATCACCACAGTTTCAGACCTCGCACCACAACACAAGAATTCTGTTGCAAATGTCTCTTTCAGGCCTCGTTCCTCAAAGATAAAAGGCGTCAGATTATGACAACCTCAGACCCCGTGCCCCCAAACCACATGTTTGTTCCTACAGCAGAGAAGATAGATTCGTCACAACAAGGGTTGGAATTTCTCTTCAGTCATTTACTTGAAGAATATTACAATCCAACACACGGTCAAGCTGAGGAAAACAACAATGGTCAAGCACCAAATGCATCATTTCAAGAAGATGAATTTATCAATCCTTTTTGTACACGGGTACAAGAAATGGTGATCCTTCCTCATGCAACATTAATAATACCGCTGTTCATCATTTCACCACAAAGTCATGATTACCGATGGAACCATAGATCGCCATTAGAACAAGTTCGTGGAAATCCCTCCAAGGCCAGTTCAAAACAAATACAGCTTGCTCACAATCCTGAATGTGTAGTTCGCGGCTCACAGTGAGTATTGTTGAACCGAAGAACATTAAGGAGGCAATGGCTGATTCTGCATGGATCGAAGCAATGCAAGATGAACTTCATCAGTTCGACAGACTAAAAGTCTGGGAACTAGTCGACAAACCATTTGGCAAGATGATTTATAAGGCTAAAGTAGTTATGGAAGAACAAGAAAGGATGAAAGATCAACTGTAATTCTGCAACAAAGCACAACTGTAGCTAAAGGTTATGCTCAGGTAGAGGTAATGATTTCGAAGAATCATTTGCACCCGATTTTTTTTTTGCTTTCGCTTGGAAGCAGTTCAGATTTTGTGCCCACGCAGCACACAAGTCTTTTCCAATCTATCAGATGGACATAAAAACGGCATTTCTTAATGGTCCACTGAAGGAGGAGGTTTATGTTGCTTAGCCAGAAGGGTTCGTTGATCCAGATCATCCAGAAAAAATCTACCTTCTGAGGAAAGCTTTGTATGGATTAAAGCAAGCTCCAAGAGCCTGGTATTGATAACTTTCAACTTCCTGATGTCCAAAGGCTTGACTATAGGGACAATTGACCCAAACTTTATTCAAGATATAATACTGGGAGGATATTCTACTAGTGCAGATTACGTTGATGACAAAATTTTAAAGGTCTACAAACCCTAAATAGTCAAAAAGATTGAAAAGTTAAGGCCACAGTAGATTTTGAAATGTCCCTAATGGGGGAGATGAAGTTCTTTTTAGGACTACAGATCCACCAATCCCTCCCAAAGTATTTTTATCAATCAGCCAATACGCTTTAGAAATTCTGAAAAAGCATAATATGGATACATTGTTACTCCATTGGTACACCATTGCTACAATACCCAAACTAGATGTAGATTTGAGTGAGAACCGTAGACAATCTGATTATCGTAGTAAAATCGTCACTCATGTACTGACATATAGTAGGGACCAGACGTAGTGCAAGCAGTAGGCTAGTGTACACGTTATGCAAGCACACCAACCAAAAGCACCTCAAGGGGTTAACAGAATCTTAAATAAACTAAAGGGTACCATGAACATGGACTCTGGTAGGCCAAAGGATTCTGCTTTGAACTAACACATTGTAGACGTTGAATCATGCCCGGATGCCAGTGATACTCCCAAAAGCACTTATGGATGGATACAGTCCTTGGTGGCTAACTAGTAAGTTGGATGTCAAAGAAACAAAAACTGCACTGCAATGTCTTTGGCAGAGTGAAGTTCGTGGCGTTATCAGCAAGTTGTGCTCAAGTAATGTGGACGAGGACACAACTTCAAGATTATGGCTTTAACTACAACAAAATACAGTTGTACTGTGACTCTCAGTCAGCCATAGCAATATCATGCAACCCCGTACAACATTCGCGAACAAAGCACATCCATACTCGGTATCATTTCATAAAGGAACAAGTTGAAAATGGTATAATTGAATTATATTTTGTCAGAACTGAATACCAATTAGCTGACATGTTTACGAAAGCCCTTCCTGAGGATCGGTTTAAGTATCTTGTCAAAAGGATTGGTATGAGATGTTTGACTCCAACTGATCTGGAGGTTCTGTCAAATGAGACTACTTGATATCATTATCAAACATCACAATGTACATATTTTTTAGAAAAGCAAAATACAAAAATATAAAACTTCAAAAAGAAAATACAAAATCAGAAAAACAAAAAATTTCCAAAAAGATTCTTCTCGACATGTCTCTTGGAATCGATAACATTTACGTGCTTAGAAATGTCGATTAACATTGACACGGGTGTGTAAATGAAGTTCGAGCGAGAGTTGCAAATAGTTTCAAAATATGTCATTTCTAATTTTCTAAATGGCTTATGTGCAAATATCAGTACATAACCCGGACTTCAAATAAAGGAAGGTTTATAACTTATCCTCACAACGAGAAAATTAACGTTTCTCGGTCTTGAGCTGTTCTTACAAGACATTTAATGTTTTTAGCTCAAGAAAAAGGAAAGTGTACGTTTCAGTGCGCTTACCCTTACCGTTAGAAGAGAAGTCCTCTAACATCTGGTTTTTCAAAAAGTTGAACACAATTTTTTAGAAGTTCTCGATGACAATTCATAATTTTTCAAAATTGTGGTGTGCAACACTCCAACCCTCACAATGTTTTCCAAAGACAACAATTGTTCTTAATTTTGGTCCATTTTTGAGGGGGATTTTAAAAAAACAAAGTTTTTAATGGTTTTGGATACAGCAACAACGACAATTCTTATGTATTCAAAACATTATCACAAGGTTCAAACCATTCATGCTGATAATATTGTTCTCACCTATAGATTTTGCAAGACCAATTTTAAATCACGAGTATTTCAAAATCAAGTGTTTATTATTAAAATAAGGAGAGGAAATGTAATTAAAAAAAATAGGATCTAATCGACCAATGTGCTTAACAGTAAGAAAAAGGTTTTTTATGGTTCGATCTTATAACCCAACCAACTCTTAATTTCACGACGAATCTGAGTCATAAAGGTGGTTAGGTAGGAATCAATCTATAATCCAACCAGAACCGTGGATCCTACCCAAGGATAATCCCAAAGTAGAAATTAGCAGTCCTCAAGTATGAGTGGAGATGAATGTATATGGGAAATACTCCGACTAGATTGACTAACACTGAACAATCACAACAAGGAGTTAGTAATGACGTCCTGGGCTAAGCAATTGAAGGTTGAAGAATGAAAAAGAAATGTATGGATAAAGGGTGTAAACAAAGAAGCCCTCCACACAACTTAAGGCAGAAACCGGGTCAATACATATGCTGTCAGAATCACATGTTGATTGCTGACATTGAAAACGACATCATGGACCCAGTGATGCAATGCACAACCCTCCCCAGCCATTTGGGTTTCTCTCAACAGAAACTTGTCTCATTTGTCATAGAGATTATCACATTATCTATTGACATCTCATTCCGAGATCGTTGATATTGAATAGGTGGCAATCTGCTCAAGCCTCCGAGTACTAAAACCAAAATGCACTAATCGAGTCTAGAGCCAAGAGATCAATAAAAATCTCATTAGGACACATTCCATTTCAAACACTTGTTGAACATCATCAAGTTTACAAGCTATTAACAAGAGTCCTACGCAATATCATTGTGATATTTTCCAGAACATCCGAGTGATACTTATGTATTCACAATGAAGATGGAAATCCTGCTTGAGTCAGCATCAAACAAGCTCTTGGTAGGTGACTTGCAAGATTCTATATGAATCAAACTTGTGACAACTGGATATCGATTTGGTCCAGTAAATGAATTGACGGTTGATGAATTTTGATAAAAGATTAAAACTCCCGATGTGTTACAAAAACGCTTTTACAAGTAATACGTCGATTGATTTTCAAATCAATTTTCTTGATTATCACTAACGTAAACCTGCAGGTTAAAACGGTGGTGACGGTATCCCAATCAACCAAAGTCGATTCATTACCACATATTCATGCTCATTCTACAAAGACAATCTATCATGAAAGCTCAAGATTTAAAGACAAAGACTTCCGCAAACTCTGATTTGAAGCTTTCAAGATGAGGCACAATATGAGAATGTTGGTCAAATACTCAAGATCGCAAGATGGCATAGACGATAAAGAAAATGACAAAGGCTCAAAGTCAAGATCGCAAAGCATGAAGGAACAAGCCTACAACTAAGAACAAAGAGAAAGACCAAGACCACATGAGCTTAACGACAAAAGCAATCTCATTGATCTCATGAAGGAGTGTCATCAATAAACTCACTTCGGGGGAGATTGTTAGCCTCAAAATATTGAGTCGAACATGAAGTTTGTTCATTATGTATTTAAGTCTCGGTCAATCAATTAGTTAACGTTGTAATAGGAAAGTATCAGGAATCGGGCTCGATAGTTAATCTAATATTGTATATGTTTCGGGTTTAATCCTAAGCAAAACCCGAGCCCGGGTCCTAGTCAAATATCCCGAACGTCACTTAATGTGTCGGGGTATATATATATATATCTTTTCCACTTGGAAAATATCTAACTCTTTCATTAATAAAAATTCCATTTTCTTCTTTCTCTAATTTCTCTCTCAACTCTCTCTCCTCTTTCTCTCTCTAAATCAACTCACTTTCTTTATCTATTTTCTTGATCGATTCATGGTTTGTTATATGAAGTGAAGTGTTATATGGGATCCTACATACTTAGATTGATTGAAGAAAATACCATCTTCCATTTGTTTTATTTGTAATCCAAGGAAGAAGTTAAGTTTACCCATCATACTCATCTTGAACTCGTCAAGCATGATTTTAGCAAATTCATCACACATGTCTAGACAAGTTGAACCAAATATAATGTCATCGACATATATTTGAACAATGACGAGATTTGAACTTTTCTTCTTAGTAAAAAGAGTGTTATCTACCATTCCCATTTTATATTCATGTTTAATAAGAAAAGCTTTTAATCTATCATACCAAGCTTGGTGCCTTGTTTAAGCACTTATAGAACGTTCTTTAGTTATAAACATGATCCGTTTTTTCAAATAATGAATCCTAAAGGTTGTGGCTACGTATACCTCCTCATGATAAAACCGTGCAGGAATGCACTTTTTGCAATCCATTTGGAAATAATTTAAAATCTAAGGCTCGCCAAGCATAAGCAATAATATTCTAATGGACTCAAGTACTAGCAACCGATGCATAAGTTTCATATAATCAATGCCAGCTTTTGGTTTGAGCCTTACAAACTAACCTAGCCTTATTTCGAAAACAATACCATTCTCGTCTAACTTATTCTAAATAACCACTTAGTTCCTATGAGTGTTATATTCCTAGGTTGAGGAACTAACTCACCAACGTCGTTACACCGAATTGATTTAATTCATTCTGGCATGCGACTATCCAACTTTTCATCTCCTAAGGCTTCATTCACAGCTTTTTAGGTTCTATAGTTAATAAAAATAGTAGAATTTCCTTTGGTTTTGGTTTCTTGTTGATCTAGGGTTGGTTTGAGGTTTCCTAGAACATTTTCTAAGGGATGGTTTCAAGAATTCCACAATATAGACTATTTGTTAATCGCTAATTTCACCCTCAACAATATTTCTAGGTTTTATCTTTTCGATTTCCCCTACATAGCTTTCTTCTTCATCTAGATCATCATCACAAAGGGTGATGTCTTAGAGGGTGGAGGAGTTTCATCAAATTTCACGTTGAGTGATTCTTCGATTTTCCTAGTATGTTTATTAAGAATGATATAGGCTTTACTATTTTGGGAGTAACCTAGAAAGACATCTTCGTATGAATTTAGGTCAAATTTGGTAAGGTAGTCTTTAGTGTTTAAAATGAAACACTTGCTTCCAAACACTCTAAAATAGTCAAGAGTAGGTTTCCTACCTCTCAAGATTTCATAAGGTGTTTTTCCTAGAATGGCTCTAATTAGGATTCGGTTAAGAATATATGTTGAAGTATCTACGGCGTTACACCAAAACTTTTGTGGTAACGATTGCTCGTTCAACATGGTTCTACTCATTTCCTGAAGTGTCCTATTTTTCCTTTCAACCACGCCATTTGATTGAGGAGTGCGTGGAGCCGAAAAGTTATGTATAATACCGTTGGCATTACAAAATTCTCCAAATTGCACCTCATTATCAAACTCTCTACCGTGGTCAGTTCTTATTGACACTATTGAACAACCTAATTGGTTTTGGATTTTCCTACTAAATATTTCAAATTGATCGAAAGCTTTGGCTTTATCCTTAAGAAATCTAGTCCAAGTATACCTAGAGTAGTCATCTACTATGACTAGGGTGTAACGGTTTCCTTCATAACTCCGTATGGCGGATGGACCAATGAGATCCATATGGAGAAATTCTAAGCATCTAGTCGTTGAGACTACATTCTTAGCTTTGTGACTAGCGTGAGCTTGTTTTCCCATTTTACAAGCATCATAAAAATGTTGATCAAACTTAAGCTTAGGTAGGTTTCTGACTAATTCCTTAGAGGCCAACGATTGAACGAACGCATATTTACGTGTCCAATCTCCATGCCAGGGGGGGGGGGGGGGGGGGGGGGGGGGGGGGGGGGGGGGGGGGGGGGGGGGGGGGGGGGGGGGAAAAAAAAAAAAGGTGGGGGGGGGGGGGGGGGGGGGGGGGAAAAAAGGTGGAATGTTCATCAATCGTATTAGATAAATTTGATCCTTAGCTTATGTCCTAATTTTCATCACATATATGCCTTTGCTCCGAATGCCTCTACCTATACTACCGTTCTTAGTGATTTCCTATCATTTAAGGAAAGTTTTTACTTTACACTTATTATCACAATTTGGTCCTACTAGCAAATAAAATCCTAAGTTATCAACAGGTTCTACATTATCTAGGTTGAGAGAGTCATTAAAAGCGTACCTTTGCAATGAAGTTACCGCGAAGAGTACTACCAAAAAGGACAATTAACTCCATTGTATGCCTTGTAAGTAGAGAAGATTTTTTTTCGGTTACCTCATATGTTTAGAGCAGACCGCGATCCTGTGATCTATTCGTCTGGGCCTCCAAGTCGACTCCAAGGCATATCTAATTAATATAAGACCAGTAACTTCAAAACATTGGGCCCCAAATCTCATGGGTCCAAAATGTTAGTGCCAAACATCCCTTGCCTTTGATAGCAATTGGTTTGGGATGTGAAGAACAGAAGACACATTTCCCATGGTATGGTAACTTTTGACGTGGAAAGTTGTCCCAACTTACGGGAATTCCATGAGTTTGGTTCTTGTCGACCAACATGTCTTTTTGGTTGCGGTGGTTTTAGGAACTGGAGAATAATATTATTGACTGTTCTAGGAGGATGGGGTTTTATTGATCTAAAATTGGTTTTTGAAATCCACTCCAGCATATGTTAATGGTTTATAAAATGTTATTGACTTCATGTCACTAGCCACAGGAATTTTGACTTTGTTTACAATATGTGTTTTGTCTTGAACCCAAAATAGATTTTTAAAAAGACACACTTTTCTCAGAACCAGGCGTTGCTGGTGGCGGTCCCATATTTATTTTGGGGTCGCATTTGTTTGGAAAACATTAAGGGGGGCGCCCATATTTATGGAACCGCCATTAAGAGACGTCTTTTTCGAGCTTTTACAAAATTTTATGTCCTTAGTTCCACTAGATAATGCGATCAAATGAATTAAACCCTAAACCCTAATTTATCACCAGAGGGTTTTGATTATTTAACTTTCATTCAAGCAATGTGTACTCTTTCAAATTTGTTAATCTGTAGATTCTTCGTCAAAAAAAAAAAAAAGTTGAGCTTTTCATTTTCAATTTTAAGCGTGTTGACACTTCGTACAATCAATATCAACTCCCTTATTTTTCTTGAGTGTGGACAATTTATCTTTTAAATCTCTAAGCTCATTTTCTAAACTATTTATAAACTTTAACTTTTGTTCATAGTGATTAATCTTAAACTTATTGTTGCCAATTTATCATATCCATTATCTAAGGCAAATCTTTAATGAATGATTTCATCCACTAAAGTTACGAAGATTCGGAACATACCTCATTTGGTGCTTGAGCTATAAGACATGTCTATTCTTGGATCTTTTCATCATCTTCTTTACCGCTATCGCTCCAAGAACCTCCAACAAATGCTCTTTGGTTCTTGTCTCTCGGTGGCTTTGGACATTCAACAATAAGATGATTTGGATCTCCGCATCTAAAGCACTTCCTTTCACTTTTGCCATTTTTGTCGTCTCAGCTTCTTTGAAAGGTCTTTTTGTCGTTCTAAGAGTGTCTCACGAATCTACCTCTTCTCTTAAAGAACTTCTTGAAGTCTCTTACCGCCATGGCGTACTCTTCGTCTTCACTCCCGGAAGTTAAGCACTCTTCATCACAAGATTTTTTCTTAGCCTTTAAAGCAAGAGATTTCCTTTCAACTTTTGCTTTGACTATTTCGGAATCTTTCTTGATAATCATCTCATGGACTTTGAGGTTTCCAATGAGCTCATCAAGAGATAGTTATGTTAAGTCTTTTGACTCTTCAATCGCCGTTGCCTTTTCTCTCCATTTAGGATGTAGAGCCCTAAGAAACTACCTTACGTAGTTCTTACTAGAATAACTGGTATGCGTTTGTGAGCACTAGTCAAATTTATATATATATAGTATTAATCCCGTGAAAATTCTTTCCAAATTACTTCTCAAACAAGAGAAATAAAAGGATAAAATCTCACTTAAGAAAACACAATATGTATATTTTTAACCGGGAAGTATTTCTTCTCGGCAAGTTTATCTCTAACAATCCAACCCACATCTTACTTATTGTTCTTGGTTGATTCATTAGATTACTTGTATTCTTCAATAATAGCACAATTAAACTATAGAAACAATTAAACAATTAAAAACGTTTAACTAATACGAAAAATTAACAAACGTGAACTAAAGATGTGAGCTAAAACTAGAATTTAAAATCTAAAGCACTACTTTTAACAAATTTTATACCTAAAAATTACAAATTTAAAAAGAAAATTTTAGGAAAAAGAATTAGAATTTTTTAACTATTTTTGAATTTTTTATGAATTTCTAAAGAAAAATGAATTATTAAAAATAAACTTTTTCTAAAAATTAAAACTAAAATTCTATTTTTATTTTTCAAAAATACTAGAATTAAAAAGAAAATTATCACAAAAAGAATTAGATTTTTCCAAACATTTTTCTATTTTCTATGATTTATTTAAGAAAAAGAAATTACTAAAAATCTATTTTAATTTCTAGAAAATACAAATTTAACTGGAAAAATAAAGAAAAATTGTTTTTATCTACTTAAAATGTGCAGAAATGAAATGATACAAAAATGCCCAAATTTTATAAACTAATTGAACCCTAATTTTACTAATTAAGAACCTAACCCTAATTTTATTAAACTAAAATTAAAAATATAAAATCTATTTTATTATTCCTAAAAATACAGGGTAGAAATTGTAAATTAAGAAAGTAAAGGGAAGGCGGGAAAACTTATTAGAAAATTACACTCTAGTGAAAACGGGCACCCTTTAACTATTGAAAAAGTACAAAATAGACCCTACGATTTAGCTCATTTTTGCTTATCTAAAAAATGAAAATAAGCTAAAACTTAAAACTACAAAGTTAAGCATGAGCTTATATACTACAACTTTAATAAAAGCACTATTGACTTTTATCAACTAGATAAGCTAGAAAATTAGCTTTTTAAACTGTTACAGAAACTAAGGATTTACTAACTTTTCTAGTTTATGGCTTATTTCTTGCTTATTACTAAATGAAAATGAAAACCAAAAGATGTTATAAGAAGATTGTAATGTATACTAAGGATGTCTAGAAAGAAATAAGCTAAAGGTTAACAAAAATTACAAGAAATTTTCTATTAAAAAGTGCAAGTTTAAGCTTTTTGACTGATTTTAAGCTAAACCTAATAAGCTATCTAGCTTATTTCTAAATCCTAAAAGCTAACTTTTTGGAAATAAGCTATTCTATGACTATGGAGTAAACCTAGATAAAAGGCTTTTTGAAATAACAACTAAAAATTAAAATTCAAAAGAAAATAAGCTAGAAATTACAGCTGCTACTATAACACTTTTGCAGGTAAAATTAAGCTAATCTAAAAGCTTGTAAATGAAAATTAAGAGGTTGTTTATGTAAAGCTAATTAATTTAATAAAACATTTCTTTTATAAATAATTATTTTGTGTTTATATTTTTGTAAAAAACACTTTTTAAAAATGTAAGGTTTAGGACAAAAGTTATTTTGTTGATCACTAATCTTGTTTAATGATTTGTTTATCCATACCTTAAGTGATTAATATTAGAAATGGAATTTTACGATTAGTAATTTATAAACGTTTAATTTTATCGTAAACGTTTTCACATTTTGTTATTATCAAAACATCGAGAGGTCAAAAAATATAAATAACATTTTTAGACATTATTTGTATTAACATTTACCAATTAATTAGAACGTACTCGTTGATCCCAAGGGACACCTACCGGTCCAACTAAACTCACAATCTAAAGGCAAAGACAGGTCGTTAATCGTGATCCTATTGGTCTAGATGTATTAATCACTATATGAAGAGCTATCTCGACATCTAGATTACTTGGTCCGTATCACTAGATCCAGTTGAATGATAGGTCGCATATTAAAGCACATAAACAAGTATAAACTGATAAACATAAACAAGCATACAACGATAAATCAAGCAATCGAGATATAAACAAAACCAAACATTCACATCTTCATAATAATGGCTAATACCCAAAGCTATTAGCCTTCAAACATCATAATTAATACAAGAGTAATGGCTTAGCCAAGGTAAACTGTAACATTCGAGAATTTTCGAATTTTGAATGACGATTTTCCCTTTGACTTTTTGGGTCTGGCTTGACTTATAAGAACGATCATCTAAATCGCGTATTCACGACTCGGACTCTAAAGCAATTTGATGTGAAATGAATTCCCTGAAAAACCCCAAAAACTTTTTTTCAGTTTTGCCCGAGACCTGGAAACGAGCCGAAAAGGGCTAAAACAGCACCGCAAACATTATTCGAACAATATACAACGCGGACACACAAAAACAATTAAATTTGTTTTTAATTATCAGTATTTATTTAATAAAAATATTAAATAAATTAGTCATTCACATTTTAATTAAAAGCCATCATCATTACACCGAAACCACCACCACCACCGTCGCACCACCACTGCCATCATCATCATCATAACATCACCATCGCCTCCAACCCCAACACCACGCACCATCGCCACCACCACAGCCCCACTGATAGGGTGCGTGTGGTTTATATAACCACCAAAAGGGTGTGCATGGTTTAATAAAAACAGAAAAGGGTGTGTAAGTTTTGGTCTCGGGTCAACCACAAAGGCCGCGTTTGGTTTCGTGCTTATAACCACGGCTGCGTTTCGTTGTAAAACCACTTGAAAAGGGTGCGTTTGTCGTAGGTCAGCCGTGAACCACCTCCATTAGGGTGCGTTGGGTTTGGGTAAAACACTCACAACAGGAGTGTTTGTATTGCACCATAAAAGGGTGCGTTGGGTTGGGTCTCGACACCACAAGGGTGTTTTGGTTTTGGGAACAGCCAAGGGGGGGGAGAGGGTGCATTGGGTTTGTTTAAGAAATAAGGGTGCGTTGGGTTTATAACAGCCAAGGGGTGTTCGTTTCTGTGGCAGCATAGGGTGCATTTGATGTGTATAAACCACCCTAAGGGTGGGTTCGTTTTCTGTGGTTTCAGCTAGCATCAACGAGGGTCCGTTTGGCTTTTATATTAGCACCAAAGGTACGTTTCGTTCACAGCCAAAAGGTGCGTTTATGTTGTTGGGTAGCAGCCACATAGGGCGTGTTTAGTTTGCGTTTGGCAGCCACCACGACCCACAAAGGTGCGTGGGGTGTCGGGTCAAACCACCAGCCAAGGGTGGGTTTGGTATATCAAAAACAGCCCGAGGGGCATGTTTGGTTTATAATAATGCACAAAGGGTGCGTTGGTTTTTCTGTCACCGAAAAGGGTGCGTCGAGTTTGGGTTCAAAACAGCCGCGGAGGGCGTGTTTGTTTCGGGTTCAAAACAGCCGCGGAGGGCGTGTTTGTTTCGGGTTATTGATGACAAAAAGGGGTGCTTGTTTGTTCGGTGACAGCCACCCACAAAAAGGTGTTTGCTCGGTGGGACAGCAGCTAGGCTGCGTAGGTTTTAGGGTGCGTCGGTCTTGTGGTTGCGCCACCGAGGGGTGTCGGTTGGGCTGCGGGACAGCCGGGGACAACCGGGGAGAGGGAGTCGGGGTTGGGTTTTTGTACCACAAGGGGGTGTTTGTTCGGTGGCAGCCGCCACCATAAGGGGTGTCGGGTTGGCTGTGGGACAGCCGGGTATAGCCGGGTTGGGTCGTTGGGTTTGGCTGTCGAAACAGCCGGGTTGGGTGCGTTGGGTTGGCTGTTCCACAGCCAAGGATGCGTTTGTTTTGCTGTTTATAACAGCTTAAGGGTGCGTTTGGTTTACAACCGAGTAGGGTGCGTTTGGCTTTGTAGAATTTAGGGTGTGTTTGTTGGTTCGGCTGTCATTAACAGCCGGGGGATGTTTGGGTTGGTTTGGGTTTGCAACGGAAATGGGTGCGTTTGATATTGTGACACCGAAACGCGTGCGTTTGATTGTGTTGACACCGAAAAAGGGTGCGTTTAATTTAAAAGCATTCGATTATTTCGTTTATATTATCGATAAAATGTATACGTGATGAAAATCTAATGAAACTTGCGACGTCTAAGTAAAATGTGATATTAATATTTAAAACGGGATTAATATTAATCTCTAAGCAATATTAGATGAGTTTTTGAGCTAAAAACGGATTTTGGCGCGAGTTTGTAACGGGTCATTTTGACCAGAAAATAGAACGTGGGATTCGGAGTTCGAGATGTTGAAAAGTTAGACTTTGGTGTACAAAATATAACAAATTATATTTTGACGGACGTTTTGATATAAAACGGGACTTGTAACTCCCAATAACGAAGAAACTGGAGTGAAATCGGAATATACACTTTAATAGAAAATAAGTTATTTTTAATATATTAAATCTGACAGATCTATTAATTAAACGATTTGAGCACTTTCGAGTCCGTTTCAGCCTTCCGGCGAAACACGAAAGTTGTTCGTAATGACGTTTTACTTTGCCGCGAGGATTGTCAGTTTTAAAATTAAGACATAGCGGGTCAAAACTAAAGGTCGGTTGATCTATTATTTCAATTAATTATATTTAAGACCACTGTTCGGTTCTAAAAACGGAAGGTCTAAAAATAGTAACTTTCGGTAAATATTCGACATAAGCTATGATTGGACGGAAAATAGTATATATTCATATAATATACTAAGGGTTAAGGTTTAAAGACGCGCAAGTGGATTTCTCATCACATGTATATATGAATGTGTACATATTAAAATATGTATGATTTCGTCGTTACGATGTACGCATCGTTGATCGTATTTAATACGTGTATTATAATAGAGCGACATAATTATAGGTCGTGGCCGAGATCGTTGCAGATTCGGTTGTGATTTATTTGGATTATTTGGTCGTGGTCTTTGATCAATGTGAGTTTATAGCTCCCCTGTTTTTACTCGTTTTACATATATTTGGGGTGAGAACATGCTTGTTTGCAAATGCATTTACATGGTTGATCACAAATTGGTTTACATACTTATTTACATAGTCGCTTGAGTATACATTTTTTGACTTCATTTTGGTCACAATACATACTTTACATTTGAAATGATTACAGATTAGCTTAGGCGGATTTGAAATGCTAACAAACAAAATGCTGCCCAGGTGTTCTTGGAGTGGTCCCGGTAACGGCGTCATATTTTTACTTTACTGCCAGGTGTTCTTGCGGGGACCAACCGGTTCGGGATAGATTATCTTTAAATCACTGACGGGTGTTCTTGGAGGGACACTGTGACGGGTAAATTACAAGTATACAATCACCGCAGCGTCATGATACTGTTAAATTCACTTGGAGGGTGAGCGCGAATGTTATGAAATAGATCTATTCGGGTGTGGATCCCTGTTCGGGTGATTAGCGATCGCCGGGAACGAACATTATAGCGTGATGTCCACGTGAATGATATAAAATAGATCTATTCGGATTGGACAAACCCCCAGTTCGGGTGAATAGCTTCACTGGGAACGAGGTTTATAACATGTCGGTTCACGTTGGGACTACCCGGCCCCAACAATTGCTTACTTGAAACATTTTGGTGAATTAAATTTGTCATGCATTCTTTATAATTCTTTGGGATAAGATTGGTTACTTTTGATGTACATTAAATTTGTCTTGATTCTTCTATAAATCTTTGGGATAAGATTGGTACTTTTGGTGACATAAAATGTGTCGTGCATTCTTTATAAATCTTTGGGATTTTTACATGGTACTGTGATGATACAGTGGAAAAATACATTCAGTTGAAACTTACATTCATATTGAAACTAATCTATGAACTCACCAACTTTTTATGTGACATTTTTAGAGCCACTATTTTTCTCAGGTGAAGTGATGGCTTGGATTATTTTGTTGTGCATTAGATGTCGTTTACATTCAAGTTTTTAATGGTGATGCAATTATGGGACAACTATTATTTTGATTTCAGAAAATCAACGAGATTGTTTTACAAACGACACATTTAGAGGTCGTTCTCTTGTATCTAGCGGTGTATGATGTAAGTAGCACCCCTTGTGGTAATCCGATGCGTGGTTTGATTTGTGGGGGTGTTACAGATTTGTATCTGAGCAAACTGCGATAGAGAAATAGGTTGCATATTTTACCTAGACTATAGTCGTTTTCACAAACATTGCATCACATCAAACATTTTCAAAGTGCATACACGCTACTTGCTTATGTGCTTACACATTACGTGCTGCAATTACGTGCTTAAGTGGGATAATTACATATATATAATATATATATGCTTGCATTCCCTTCGCATATATCGTACGCTTATTTATATAAGAGTTATTATATAAATACCAGAATATTTTTTAGACATTGTGGGTTGCACAATGGTCTCATTCTACTCGTTAGACATTGTGAGTTGCGCAATGGTCTCACTTCGTTCTCAGACATTGTAAGTTAAACAATGGTCTCTAAGGATATTATTTTTCTTCATAGCTTTATACTATATTGTATTACACGGAGACCGTTATAATTTTTGTTTACATGGAATTATGTATGAATCTAGGTATTACAAGTCTTGTATGGGCGGGACTTGTAATAAGGTTGATATGTAATTGCTATGTAACAAAAAACCCGTCACAGTTCTCGTTTTACATGGGATTATGTATAATTCTAAGTATTACAATTCTTGTAATGGGCGGACCTTGTAATAGGAGGATTTATATGATAATTGCTATGTTGACTGGTTCATCGAGACTTTTACCTGGTTTACTCTAACCAGGGTACTCATTACCTATCTTGAACTCTAGGTCGATATTATTGGGTAGTTTTACTCCCTGTCTCCGAAGACGAGTTTGGAACACTCGTCCCATACTCATTAGAACACATGCATCGTCATGTCAACCACCTTGAAGGTTATGAGAGTACGCGTATTGCACCGGGAATTATTAAGTAGGATGATTTATAATTTATTTATTTGAAAGGATTGGGACGCCTCTTCAGTTAAATAAATAAATTATAAATCACCGAACCATAAGTTTATCATTTCTTACTTACATAAATTTGGACGCTTCTTTATGTAAATAAGAAATTATAAATAAGTGGGCTTAATGGTATCCGATATGACACGAGTATGAACCTGAAAGCGATAATCATCAGAATCCGTTAAAAGGGTCTAGAGACACAATCGTGTCTTACTACTCAGCAAAATCTTAAGGCCTCACTTGGAGCTACCTTATCTCATTCTTAAGTTGTTACTTTTGCGATTGCAAATCCTCGCGATCACGAACTGTTCGTAGAACTAACAGACTTGTTACACACTTGAGTTAATGGAGTTGATTCGTCCTCAAACTAGCGACTGAGTACCATAATCCGCCGTCTATCGCATAAGCTCTTCCGCGAGCTCCTCCCATTTGTTAAACTTTATTCTGGGAATATTGTTTCTCGAAATGTCCTCATTCTCGGCATCTCATCACCATTTGTTATAGTATTGACGTTATGGTCGCTGCTGTTGGGTCCTGGAGCGGTCCCGACTGATACAACTTTATCCAATAGTAATGACAACTTCCTCTTAAAGAGTAAACATTATCGATGAAACAGATGTTGGATATTCATTTCGGGCAAACTAGTAGGAAGATTAGGTCGCGTTATTCATAGTACTGCCAAGTAAGTTGGGATACTTACATACTTAGACCACGTTGATGGTGATCATCGAACATTCGAATAGTAGAACGAGACTTCGTCCTCCCATTTAGAAACTTATACCAAACATACTCAGCGACTACATTTATTCTTGAGGTTTTCACTATATGAGCGACCTTTCCATATAACGCGGTTATATCAGTCATAAGATCTGTAATGATATATTTTGAGATACCAATTTTGATGGATTAAATATCCTGGTCAAACCTAGCCAAATTTTTTGGTAGACTGAGAAGCGTAGAAACACCGAATTTTGCTGAATAAAGTTATCAGCTCGTCTTGTTTATGACGAGTTTAATTACCTTAAGTCTTTCCTGTCACACAATCGGATAACACAAATTTAATTCTGGACGAGAGTTCTTAAGGGGGAGGTACTGTAAAATTCGGAATTTTCGGAATTTTAAAGAGATATAGTGATTATTGTTGAATTTATCAAAAACGAAGCAGCTAAAACGTTTTTATTATTTGGACTTCTAAAGCATTTGATGTAAAACGACATTCATGACAACTTTTTAGCCTTTCGACCGAGATCGAAAACAATCAGAAGGTGGAGAAATGTCCTCGCCAAAACTTTGAGCACAAAAAAAAAGCGTGCCGACCCAAAATAATTAAATTTATATTTAATTATCATAATTTATTAAATAAAAATATTTAATAAATTAATTATATTGTTAATCGAAAACATTTGTCAAAAACGCAATTATTGAAGTTAAAATTCATTTTAAGGATAAAGTTTATCGGAAAAATATATAGATGAATAACAAACATTTTAAATAAATGTTATGAAACAATTATGAAATAAAATCGTGTAAATACTCATTTTTATTGGAAAAATGATTTGGAAAACAATGGCGCAAGTTTCGAGATTTGAATCATCCGTTAAGTCGCTCAACTGAGTCCCGAACCATTATTTTACAAAATAATGGCCAACATTTACACTTTTGGCCCCTGTGAAATATTTATACAATTAACCCTAAACTTATTAATACTTGTCATTAAATTTTAAAGTTTTAATATAAATATAAAAACTTTTATAAAATTTCATTTCCATCTCAAAACTTACAAAAAAAAAGAGATATAACTCTCTCTTCTCTCCCTCAATATCCGGCCACCGCCGGCCACCCTCAGCCACCGCCGGCCGCCGTCGCCGCCGCCGGAAAACTTTTCCGGCGGACTTTTTCCGGCGAACCCAAAATCGTTCCTCATTAACCGATCTATCCATTCATCGTATTCACTCGCCGCCACTCGCCCTTTTTCCCCTCCCCCTCCTTTCTCCGACGGCAGCCGCACCGAGGGTGCGTTCGGTTTGGTTCCTCAGCCACCGAAAAGGCTGCGTTTGGTTTATATGTTGCACCACGAGGGTGCGTTCGGGTGGGGTTCAGCAGCTAGGGGTGGGTTTGGTTTGAGTATAAACACCTCAAGGGTGCGTGTTGGTTTAGCATGAGGCTCGCACCAGGGTGCGATTGGTTTACTGACAAAAACGAAAGGGCGTGTTTGTTTTGGCAGCCACCACGACCCACAAGGGTGCGTGGGGTGTCGGGTCAAACCACCAGCCAAGGGTGGGTTTGGTATATCAAAAACAGCCCGAGGGGCATGTTTGGTTTATAATAATGCACAAAGGGTGCGTTGGTTTTTCTGTCACCGAAAAGGGTGCGTCGAGTTTGGGTTCAAAACAGCCGCGGAGGGCGTGTTTGTTTCGGGTTCAAAACAGCCGCGGAGGGCGTGTTTGTTTCGGGTTATTGATGACAAAAAGGGGTGCTTGTTTGTTCGGTGACAGCCACCCACAAAAAGGTGTTTGCTCGGTGGGACAGCAGCTAGGCTGCGTGGGTTTTAGGGTGCGTCGGTCTAGTGGTTGCGCCACCGAGGGGTGTCGGTTAGGCTGCGGGACAGCCGGGGACAACCGGGGAGAGGGAGTCGGGGTTGGGTTTTTGTACCACAAGGGGGTGTTTGTTCGGTGGCAGCCGCCACCATAAGGGGCGTTTGGGTTGGCTGTGGACAGCCGGGTATAGCCGGGAAGGGTCGTCGGGTTAGGCTGTCGAAAGTAAAAATAACGGGGCGTTTGGTTGGCTGCCCAACAATGGATAGGGTGCGTTTGGGTTTTGTAGAAAGTGATTAGGTGTGTTTGGTTGTGGGTTTGGCAGCCGTATGGGCTGTTTGGGACAGCGGGTCCGTTGGGTATTAAAGACGAGCAAATGGGTGTGTTTGGTTTAACCGAAACAACAATAAGGGCGCGTTTGGTTTACAGCCGACTAGGGTGCGTTTGGTATATATAACATTTGACAAATGAAAATAACATTAGGTTTTATAAATATTAAAACTGGACTAAATTGGTGGTTTAAATTGGTTAAATAAATACAATATTTATTAGTTGTTTAGTTTAGATATAATATATATATATATATATATATATATATATAATACTATATAGGGATGGGATCATGAGAAAACCTTATTTTGGTGGAAAAGAGCTAAAAATGGATTTTGGCGCGAGTTATTTATACGGTCATTTTGACCAGAAAAAAGAACGTGGGTATTCGAGTCTAGAGGTTTAAAAGTTTAGACATTGGTTTTACAAAATATAACAAATTATATTTTGACGGACGTTTTGATATAAAACGGGACTTTTAACTCCCAATAACGAAGAAACTGGAACGAAATCGAAATATACACTTTAGTAGAAAAAAATAGTTATATATTAATATAAAAAAAAATGGCAGATTTATTAATTAAACGATTTGAGCACTTTCGAGTCCGTTTCAGCCTTCCGGCGAAACATGAAAGTTGTTCGTAATGACGTTTTACTTTGCCGCGAGGATTGTCAGTTTTAGAATTAAGACATAGCGGGTCAAAACTAAAAGTCGTTGATCTATTTATTCATTACAATATAATTTAAGACCACTGTTCGGTTCAAAAAAACGGAAGGTCAACAATAGTAACTTTCGAAAATATTCGACATAAGCTATGATGAAGCGGAAAAGTATATATTCATATAATATACTAAGGGTTAAGGTTTAAAGACGCGCAAGTGGATTTCTCAACACATGTATATATGAATGTGTACATATTAAAATATGTATGATTTTGTCGTTACGATGTACGCATCGTTGATCGTATTTAATACTTGTATTATAAAGAGCGACATAATTAAAGTCGTGCCGAGATCGTTGCATATTCGTTGTGATTTATTTGGTATTTGGTCGGGGCTTTGATCAAGGTGAGTTTATAGCTCCCCTGTTTTTACTCGTTTTACATATATTTGGGGTGAGAACATGCTTGTTTGCCAAATGCATTTACCTGGTTTGATCACAAATTGGATTAACATACTTATATTGCCTAGCTCGCTATGGGATACATTAATTGACTTCAATTTGGTCACAAAACAATACTTTACATTTGAAATGATTACGGATTAGCTTAGGCGGATTGAACTGCTAACAACAAAATTGCTGCCCGAACAGTGTTTCATAGAGGGACACCGATAAAGGGTGTACATATTTTTACTTTATCTAACCCCAGGTTATTTCATGGAGGGGAACACCGTATCAGGGATTATATATTCTTTAAATCGAGGGTGAGCGCGAATGTTATGAAATAGATCTATTCGGGATTGACAACCCCCGTTCGGGTGATTAGCTATCACTGGGAATGCACGTTATAACATGTCGGATCACGGCGGAAGTTCTGAAATAGATATATTCGGGATTGACAACCCCCGTTCGGGTGATTAGCTATCACTGGGAACGAACGTTATAACATGTCGGATCACGTTGGGACTACAGGGCCCCCAACAAATACATATGAATTCTTACTTTTATTATTAGCTTCAGTTTCATGAGCTTAGAGTAATCGTAAACATTGTTTTATACTCACATGGATATTTACGTTGCCTTGAATAAAGTGGCAATACATACTTGAAACATTTTGGTGACATTAAATTGGTCATGCATTCTTTATAAATCTTTGGGATAAGATTGGTACTTTTGGTGACATAAAATGTGTCGTGCATTCTTTATAAATCTTTGGGATTTTTACATGGTACTGTGATGATACAGTAGACAAATACATTCAGTTGAAACTTACATTCATATTTAAACTAATCTATGAACTCACCAACTTTAATGTTGACACTTTTAAGCATGTTTTTCTCAGGTGAATTAGATGCTTGGATTATTTGATGTGCATTGGAGTCTTTACATTCAAGTTTTTCATGGTGATGCATTTATGGGACAACTATTATTTTGATTTCAGAAAATCAACGAGATTGTTTTACAAACGACACTTTTTAGAGGTCGTTCTCTTGTATCTAGAGCTGTGTATTATGAAGTAGCACCCCATGTGGTATTCCGCTGCGTTGTCATATTTTTGGGGGTTTTACAATCCAACTATAATCGCATCAGGCATACCTCTCAACAAATTGAACATTATCCGTAGTTTCAGTTTTTTGTATATCCATTATGAACCCTGTTGTATACATCTTAAAAAAATGGCGAAAATGATTCACTGATAACATCCCTAACAACATATATACAAACAATGCAACATTTGCCTCTAAAGATAAATAAATATATAAGGGTGTTTGGGATTGTTTATTTATTCTGTTGTTGCTTATGCTTATTGATAAGTACTTATAAGCTGCTTAAAAATTAGCACTTGATATAATAGTGTTTGAATTTGATAAATTTTATAAAAATGCAATAATATTTGAAAAAAACATAACATTTTGTTAAAACAAATTCAATCAAGTCCATTTATAATATCATATTAAAAATTAACAAAAAACATATGAGCATTAAAATTAAAATAACATACTAATTTAACATTGAAACTTACCTGGAAAATTGATGTTGATGAACATAAATGGAAAACAAACCATGTAATTGCCATCAAAACCTGATAATTCATCATGGACATCCTACACAAAATCAACAACAATCAGTATGAACGAATATGGAGAAATTGATAAAACAAGAATTGATAATACCCAAAAACTGTAATAGTTTTTTTTAAACCATATTCAGATTCAATCTTTAGGAACGGATCTAGCTTCATACTACATGGATCCAAAGCTTGATTCTCCAAATGAATGTTTCAGGGTTTGATTTAGGGTTCATTGTGACAAGATTAATTTTCACAAAAATGATTAAAGGGGCCGGTTTGATTTAGGGATTCATTTGATTTGATGTAATCAGTTGGTTTGATTTTAGGGAGATGATTGAATTTTACATAATCAGCTGTGAAGGTTTTGTTTGAAAGGGGATTTTTGTGTGAAAAATAAATGCCGGTTTCAACTTTCAATATGAATCGTTGATTATTTCTGAATATACACGTGGCACTTTTTGGTAATTTAGGGCCAAGATGACTTTTTCAAAAACCTTTTTTTATATAGGTTATAGATTAACTTTTATGTTAATTATTGTTTCTTTGTTATATTTCATTTACCCAAATTCCAGAGCTCTCAGTTTTATATAGCTTTATTTCTTTTCGGTTTAAAAAGAACAAAAATGTAATGTTTGGGCAAAAACCTGATATTTTTATACTTTGAGTGCGGAGAGTCTCGAGTGGGAAGAACCCAAAGGATAAGTGTCATGTCAGCGGGACCACATAAAAACCCACACCATGCATAGCGGGAGAAAAAAAGATCCTTTCACGAGACTTGAATCCTGTGTGAAATAACAAAACAACCCAATAAGGTTTAAGAAAGAGAAATACAATATTATTATATCTTTTGTGTGTGTATTGTGAGTGTTATTTGTTTTTATGGTACTTTTAAATTATAAAAATTAGAAAACATTTAATGGAAGAGAAAGAGGGTGTTGTTATAGTTGAAGGAAATTTAAAAAAAATATAGGATCAACTCTAAAAGTCACATTTGTCACCCTCTTTGATCTCACATCGACCTCACTTGCAACATCACATAATCGAGATGATTGACAGCTATGTGAAAATACACAGAATGTTTGCATCATAGTTATAGGTTTGTGTGCATCATGGTTACAAGTTGCTGCATCAAAGTTATAAAGCTAATGCTTTATAATTATAAGTTTTTTTATTTACATGGTTTTTGGCTCGACATTACGACCCGACTAATCCCAAGGTGACTACCATCCTGGATAGCCTGGAGTCGGTGCAGGTTAACCTCTGTGGCCACAATAAGATTAATATTGTCCTTGTTAGATCTGATTTACCAATTGTTTGCATCATGGTTATAAGTTACCGCATCACTGTTACTGCATCCAAATTACAAAGTTGTTGCGGCGTAAAATAAAAAGCTAAAAAATTGTTGAAAACTTATGCGGCGTAATTATTATATTGGTGTTCTATGGTAAACAAACGAGGTATTAGGCGGTCGCGCGTTGCTGTGGACCCTAATATCCAACAAACTTTTTGATTCGACATATTTGTATAAATTATTATAAATTAATAACCAAAGTAAACTGAAGTCTTACATTCGATTTAGAAACTTTATAAAATCATGATTACATCCAAGATTAACAAATTCGATAACAACAACAGCCAACATTAAAAACATGATGGGTATTAGAACCAGTTATGATTCTTTTATTAGTTTGCTCAAATTGTTTCGAGAGTTTACATTTATTAATCTCAAACAATTATGTTGAAAAGATCAATGAAATTATCTTCGTGTGTGGTTGCATTATTGATATTTTCGCAGTTGGTTGGATTGTTAATTTTCAACGGTACCTAAATACCCTGCACCAATATGTTCAAGATCAATTTGTAGTCATACAAAAAGAATGTAACCTGTTTGCTGGTTAATTAATATTCTACATTAAATAGATCAAAACTATTTAAAACTTCATATTAAACATTACCTTTTTTATTAATCCAATAATCATCTAAATCAATAATTTCAATATCATCTTGCACATAACCATTTGAAGAACTACATGTCCTTGATTTAGTTTCATAAAACCTTATACAAATATTATTACGGAAAACTAAGTTGATGGGTACGATAAGAAAGTAAACAAAATAAATTATGGATTAACTGAATTTTGGGTAAGATCAGAATGCCAACAAAATAAATTATGCATCACCTGATTTTAGACTTTTCGGGCAACCCCATAAGCGCATCCGGCATCAAATCCCACATGGTCTAAAATCATATAAACAAAGCTCATGAAATTTCATTTTATATCTAACTGATTATAACAACACATATTATATAGCATATAAATCGTCGAAACAAACAAACCTCATATATATATATTTGTTAATTTCGTCCCATACTGCTTAAAAAAATTCAAATAACACATGATCAGCGACTAAAAGTATTCAAATTTGTATATATCATCAAAATGAAAACACGTCTTTCCTACAACACACACATTTCTTCAATTCAATGACATTACCATAGTCATCATCAACTTTTTATCCCAGTACTTGATCTACATAAACTATAGTTATTTGTTATTTTTTACAAATAGTGTTACTCAAGCATGTTTTAAATTTTTTAAAATCTGGCATAATATAAAAGGTGTCTCTTTGTAGCAGTAAAAATGCCAATTTTGATAAACTATTCAAGAGAGTACACACTCGTAATATCATTCAAGGAGCAGCTAGGCAAAGTCAATGACAGAAATAGTAAACCCATTTGAAGAAAGTCTATGTTTTCAAACAATGGGATTTTTAAATTTACTAGCAACCATAATGCGCACAACATTCAAGAAAAAGGTGACCTTAAATAAATAAAAGATAAAAAAAATCCTTTCAATAGCAACATAACTTTTCCATGTTGAGTTTGACGACAGAGTACGCTCAGTTGGTTCCGGTGGAATGTCAGAAGTAGGCTACTAATGTAGCTGTATTTCATAACGAAATCCTACTTCAAGCATCCCAGCAAACATTTATATCAATTTCTTTCAAGCTCCTCACCGAAACACTTATATCTACATTTTCCATTTCTACAATACCCTACACATAAAAGAAAACAAACCATTATACCGTAATGTGTGCAACAAATTTTTGTCACACAAACATAAATAAATGCCACATGACAATGTTAGAAACTAAATGAAACGCCCCTTTTCCCGACTCTAAATTTGATCGAAAATTAAACACTTTATGTTAACACAAGACCGAGAATGACCTTGTGTCATTCCTTGATAAACTGATTAAAATGCCTTACAATTAGACTCTTAAAAGTATCATTATCATAAAGTAGACTCAATTAGCTTTCCAACAATATAAAGAACAAATTCTAACTCCTTACGGTTTGGTTTTTACAGCAAAAACAAAATTGACGAAATCTGCAGACTCAACCAGTCGGGCGGCAAAACTGCCTCGCCGGGTGGCTGGAGAGCCTTGTAGGGCGGCTTCTTTTACATGGGCACTCAAAGATGCAATTTTGACACTATTTTTCGAAAAACTAATTTTCCGAACATGACGATAAACGAAACTTTTCAGAATTCATTAAAACATTATAATGCATCATTACCATAATCGTTTGTGGTCTAAATGACCCAAAAACATATATCTTATGGGGTTTACCAAACACCCCGTTTTGACCTATTTTCATACACTTAAACACAAAACAAAAACCAATGACTCTTACGTATTATACACATTCACATTTACATGACACAATGACACTTGACAACTTCATTAACCAACCATTAGGACACTTGAGGTTCAACCTTGATTCAAGCTCAGCATCTAACACTTACTTCATATGCATAATCCAACGTACTAATCTCTTAAGCCGCCTACCTTAATCCAAGGACTTACATTCTTCACATTGGACCTACAAAACATTTCAACTTAAACACATAAGCTTTCGCTTAGTAAGTAAACGACATATAAGTTATCATATTTCATTTAACACATTCGCAACATAACATTTAACCCATAATTTATTCGTTCACACATAAGCTTACATACCTTGCTAGAATCACAACTAAGCTAACCACATCTTTTTATAAACACTTATCATCAAGTTACACATCAATTCTTAAGCTCCATGTAACATTAATGACAAGCCAACTATGCCAAGCTCAACTAGTTTCATCTTTTTAATCCTAGACGCACTAGTCCTAATCCTTCCATATCCTTAACACATAATACATTAAACAAACATGATAAATTCAATATAACATCTTGCATAGTCAATTTAATAAAGCCATCACCACATCATTTGGTTCCTAGACAAGATTATTCTAACATAAACTTATCAATTACATAACTAATATAAAGAGGGTTGACACACCCATAAACATACCCATCATTATCATATGATCATATCTTGATCATATGATGAAAATCCTCAATTTTGATAATATCACTTAATACAACTTAACCCATGATTTCAAACACTTCAATATGTGGTTTATAATCACAATTACCCAAAATGCCCAAAGTGGGTACATGAACCCTAACTTATAAATCATCCAATTAACTCAATTAAGGGATTACTTACCTTATAGGAATATTATTTATGACTTAACCCTTGAATTTGAACCTCAATTCCTTCATCTTTGGATCATTGAGCCATGGTCTTTCCCTATCTTTCTCTTTTGGCTCGACATACATACCATGCATGAACACCTCTAGAACAGTTTGGAAATGTCTGGGAATTACTAGGATATATGTTAGGTACTACTTTGGCCATTTGGCAATTTAGGTCCCTTAAGTCCATCCCTTTCATAAATGTGACACATTAATCTTTCTAAACCCATTTACATAATATTATACTTATAGTTGACTACCCGGTTTGACTAACCAATCATGTAACATCTTCAAACTTATAAAATTCATAGTCAAACTCATTCTATGGCATTATCGTAAATAAATACTTAAAAACCGGTTTTGGGGTGTTAAAGATCTATCCCCCTTATTTAGATTTCATCCCCGAAATCTCTTCATATAATACTAATCGAACTTGGTCATACTTTACTCCTCATTTTGTTTTAACATCCTCAAGCATATACTTAAGTAGTTGCATCAACCTATATGGTTTTGCAACTCTAGCCATGCTATTATACCTCTAATTATCCTTATCCCGTTCTACTTCTTGCTCATTTCTATCACATCTACACTCTTTTCGATGACAAACGTCATTTAAGTGACATTTTACCATTGCCAATCTATCATTATATTAACCTTTTTCACTTTAACATTGCGTTCTTACTTATTTCTCATCTAAGATTTTTCACAAAGTCTACATGTCATTTGGAAAATTTACTATTTTGACTTTACGTAAGTCAAACATCAACTAGTACTTTCGCATTCTATTGTAGTTATTCCACCATTCATTTAGTGCTTCCACTATAACATCTCGTTTTCATTATTTCTTTCTAAGAATTTTCGTCAAGGACTATAAGTCACTTGAGGAAATTCAATACTCTTGACTTCATATATTCAAACTTTAACTAATACTTTTACATTTTACATAAGGGTGCTAATACAACTTAGCGACCACTATAATCATTACACCATGTCATAAGGCATATTATAACATCAATTCAACTTTCCTTCTTCGACCTATAGTCTTAACATTTAAATCTTAACTTTCTCACTAAAGTCTCTACTAAAAGTCACTTTTTAATTCATATTTTGCATATCTTATTTTCTATGATGTCTAACTAATTCTATACTCTTATTTTCTATTTCTTGAATCCCTCTCATGCTATGTCGAGTAACATAAGTCACTTCATTATATAATTCTTTAAGTTTACATTGAGAAGGTCCCTAATCAATATAGAAATAAGGAAATATAATCTTATTCGCGTGATGATTTACAATTTTTTTATTTAAATGAAGAGGCGTCCCAATCCATTTAAATAATGAGATTATAAACTAATCCTTTTTACACTTCCGACATAACACTCATACTGATTTAAGTCTTCATTACTTTCCATTAACTCATATAATTTCCTTATTTAAATGAACAAGCGTCCCACTCTATTTAAATAATGAGATTATAAACCATCCTACTTATACACTTCCGACATAACATTCAAACATGCTTAAGTCTTCATTACTTTCCATTAATCTCATATTAATAACTCATTTATTTTCAATATCATCTTTTATAGTCTTGGATCCAATCTCCTTAACTTTTTCACGAAGAAAACTTGTCTTTCTTCCCGTAGGAATTCGCCCATTATCCATACCCTTATGGTATCACCAACCTTGCGTTGGTCTTTACATTTCATAATTTGACTTCCTCCCCGTAGGAATTTTCCCATTATCCATACCCTTACAGTATTACTAACCTTATGTTAGTCTTTACATTTCATCATTTGGCTTTCTCCCCGTAAGGATTAGCCCATTACCTTTACCGAGCGATGGACCCAAGTTATGTTTAAATTTATCATTCTTTGCCTTTTTTGTCATCCACATACCTTTTTAATCATATAATCTTTCATTTCCACTTTTATTGCCTTGAGCCATTCTACTTCACACTTTATCATCTTTCTTTATATTACACAAGATCCAATTGATACTTGTCATTCTCTTGTATTACATATACATATACATTTCTTGTTTTCTTGTCAACTCCACGCTGAATTCATGATCAAATTTTATACCAATATATCATTTATTTCATTAAACTCTTTCACGTATATAAACCTCATTCTTTATCATTCATTCATTTGGTTTACTTTAAGGTACACTCGTTTATCAATTTTACTTATCGTACATCTCTTTCATATATTAACGAGATTGCATTCATTCTTTATCATTCATATACGTCTCGTACTTAATCATATCATACCATAACATTATACTTTATTATGTTTTCTACATTATATGACTTATCATACTACAACCCTTTATTGGTAATTCATATAAGCGCTTACTCTCAATACAATAATTCTTCATTAAACAACTTTTTCATAATTCAAACATCTTCACATTATCTAGCTCATACTTACATACTTTTGTCATTACTTATTAAAATGAAATCCTATGCATTTATCTTAGCTCTACCATTTCTTAAACTCATATCATCATATACATCTTACATCACTTATATAATTAAATAACATACCATAGACTTGACATTAATAAAAACATATACTTCTACATTTAAAACTTCTCCGATAAGTGTTTCATATTCTTAGCCGCATTCATAATCCTTTAGTCTATGGCAAAATAACATATATCACATTTAATAATCATTATATATCTAAGCATCATCATAATCAAAGCCGCAAGCACTTAATCTATCTTATAACTAAGGTATTCACATTCTTCGCTACTTACACTTACGGCAAACGCATCTACGAGTGGTCTAAGTTTAGGCAACCTATAGTGGAAACCTACTTCTCTTAGACTAAAGCTATTATACCAAGTTGAAACACCCCTTTTCCCGACTCTAAATTTAACCAAAAACTAAAGACTTTACGTTAACACAAGACCGGGAATGACCTTGTGTCATTCATTGATAAACTGATTAAAATACCTTATAATTAGACCATTGAAAGTATCATTATCATAAATTAGACTCAATTAGCTTTCCAACGATATAAAGAACACATTCTAACTCCTTACGCATTGGTTTTTACGGCAAAAACAAAATCGATGAAATCTGCAGACTCAACCAGCCGGGAGGCAAAACTGCCTCGCCGGTCAGCTGGTGAGAATCTGGGTGGCTGGAGAGCCTTTTCGGGTGGCTTCTTTCACCTGGACACTCAAAGATGCAATTTTGACACTATTTTCTGGAAAACTAACTTCCCGAACTTGACAATAAATGAAACTTTTCATAATTCATTAAAACATTATAATACATTATTAACATAATCGTTTGTGGTCTAAATTACCCCAAAACATATAACTTACAGGGTTTACCAAACATCCCGTTTTGACCCATTTGCATACACTTAAACACACAACCAAAACCAATGACTCTTACCCATTATACACATTCACATTTACATGACACAATGACACTTGACAACTTCATTAACCAACCATTAGGACACTCGGGGTTCAACCTTGATTCGAGCTTGGCATCTAACACTTACTTCATACGCATAATCCAAACTACTAATCTCTTAAGTCATGTGCCTTATTCCAAGGCCTTACCTTCTTCACACTGGACCTACAAAACATTTCAACTTATACACGTAAGCTTTCACTTAGTAAGTAAACGACATACAAGTTATCATATTTCATTTAACACATTCGCAACATAACATTTAACCCATCATTTATTCGTTCATACATAAGCTTACATAACTTTTTAGAATCACAACTAAGCTAACCACATCTTTTGATAAACACTTATCATCAAGTTACACATCAATGACATACCAACTATGTCAAGCTCAACTAGTTTCATCTTTTTAATCCCAAACACACTAGTCCTAATCCTTCCATATCCTTAACACATAATACATTAAACAAACATGATAAATTCAATATAACATCTTGCATAGTCAATTTACTTACCTCATTCCAAGCTAATTCTCAATAAAGCCATCCCTACATTATATGGTTCCTAGACATTATTCCAACATAAACTTATCAATTATATAACTAAGATAAAGAGGGTTTACACACCCATAAACATACCCATCATCATCATATGACCCTATCTAGATCATATGATGAAAATCCTATATTTTGATAATATCACTTAATACAACTTAACCTATGATTTCAAACACTTCAAAATGTGGTTTATAATCACAATTACCCAAAATCTTCAAACTAGGTACATGAACCCTAACTTATAAATCATCAAATTAACTCAATTAAGGGATTACTTACCTTATAGGAATATTATTTATGACTTACCCTTGAATTTGAACCTCAATTCCTTCATCCTTAGATCATTGAGCCATGGTCTTTCCCTCCTCTTTCTCTCTAGAACATTTTGGAGATGTCTGGGAATTACTAGGATATATGTTAGGTACTACTTTGGCTATTTGGCAATTTAGGTCCCTTAAGTCCATCCCTTTCATAAATGTGATTGATTAATCTTTCTAAACCCATTTACATAATATTTATACTTATAGTTGACTACTGGGTTTGACTAACCAATCACGTAACGTCTTCGACCTTATAAAAGTCATAGTCAAACTCATTATATTGCATTCTCGTAAATAAATACTTAAAAACTAGTTTCGGGGTGTTACACTAAACATATACCTTTGTCGTTGCTAACATTCGTACCATAAACCGGTTTGCATACTTTGAACAAAAATCGCCTGGTAACATTATACCGAGCAACCTGAAAAATATAACCCAAATGTAAGAACATATCCTTAATAAATTTCTAAATTTAGCTGACACATAAAAGCCTCCCATCATCAAAATCAATCAAAATAAAGCATACAACACTCACTAATGAATTTATAAACTTTGACTACATCTGACAACATTGTATTTGAAAGAATTTTTAGCAACATATATAAGAGTATTAGTCTAAAACGCATTTAAACCAACCAAAAACATGACACGTCTATTGTCTCCAGATTTCTCACACTCAAAATACATAAATCGAAGCTATCATTAAAATAAAACAAAATAAAGCATACAACACTTACGAATGAATTTACAAAACTTAACTACATCTAACAACATTATATTTTAGGGAATTTTTAGCAACATATTCAAGACCATTAATCTAAAATGCACATTGATTTTCAAGCAGATTTCCCAAGCCCAAAACCACACAACATTTAGAATATTATAGTTACACTGAATGTGTGTCTGAAGAAGAAAAAGTTGAAATCATTGCTGGGAAAATGAAAGCATCTATGACAATCCATATTTTCAGGTCATTTTACGTCAATAAACTCAAAACTATTTACTTTGAACCTTTACGTGATTACTTTTAATTTTAACCGTTAAGTTAAATCGCGTAAACTGAAAATTAACAATTAACGTAAACCGACATTAAACAATTAAAAGTTTACGTCTAATAAGTTTTATATAATTATTACGAAGATAATTTACAACTTTTTATATTTTATTTTTATACTTTACGTAAAATGTTTACATTTTGAGCTTTCATGCATGCATGTAAATCATACCACCTTTACCAATACCCACAATACTTATACCTTATCAAAAATTATTATTTCCGGTTAATATATTAGAATAAAACTTAATAAAATAATAAATAAAGTTTTGAAACCAGAGATGTGTCCTGATTGATAAAGCAGATCCGACTCGGGATCGATGACATTACTTGCGCATTTATACCAATCACCCAAAAAAAATGTAAGGTTTAGATCTTAAGGAATTCAAGTATCCATCTTTGATACCTAAGATAATTTTTGCCGTTAGCTTTCTCGAGTTAAGGTTTGAATGCAATTGCAAGTGTCTCATCCGTCGTTACGGTTATGTATTTGTAGTTTGTCACGTTTTCTGGAGCATTGGTATCGGTTTAAAATTTG
Organism: Tanacetum coccineum; assembly: GCA_026074375.1. Classification (NCBI taxonomy): domain Eukaryota; kingdom Viridiplantae; phylum Streptophyta; class Magnoliopsida; order Asterales; family Asteraceae; genus Tanacetum; species Tanacetum coccineum. Next base: position 38,508 of record BQNB010009471.1, on the reverse strand, counting down.
TATGAGTGTGCCGATGATTTATTGATTCTAAAACTAAGCTAGAAACATTAAGAGAACGCAATGAGATCACGTTCCGCGTGAAAAAGGCTATTTTTACGTGATAAAGAGAGGCAACTTAGGATATTAGACCCCAAATTAGCCACGAATTTCATATTATTTATTCTTTTAGCTGATTACACTGATTAGCTAACCTCCATTAAGTAAAACCCTTTTGTAGCACTCGTCTTTAGTGCTAGATACCCTTAGTTTAACCCGCTGAGCCATTCTATTCGTTTTTCTCGTCCAAAAAAAAAAATATACAAAAATATATAACCTTTAACCTAACCTTACCCCTTGTCGAAAGTCCAAATGGTTGGTTGCTAGTTGCTCGGTACGATTGGTTGATTTTTGCTCAAAGTTTGTTCGTGCTTTGCTATAAGTGTTGTGCCATTTCAATGAAAACGAAGGTTGCAAACTCCGTATTTCGTATTTTTATGGTATATTCTTATCTCAAGTGTGGGGGAACTTTCTTTTATTCTCAGCATTTTTCATAGCATAACCTTTCAACTTTTGATCCATTAAGTTGTTAACAATTCCAACAGCATCTTGCAGTTTTGTAGGTTCTGCAACAATTACATTTCCCTAGATATTATCTGGTAGACATCCAATAAACTTCTCAACTCGATCCTCCTCTTTGGGAACCATCTTGGTGCACATCATAGTAAGCTCTTGGAATCTTTGAGTATAAGCAGCCAAATCATTGTTCTTCATGATCAAATTCCATAGTTCAGATTCCATCTTTTGAATTTCAGTCCTTGGGCTGTACACTTCAGCTATTAGCTTCATGAGCTCTCTCCATGACATGGCAAATACAGCATCAGCTCCAATAGTCCTCTTATGTGAGTTACACCAAGTTAGTGCACTGTTTAACAGTGTGCAAGTAGCATACTTGACTTGGTATTTCTCTAGACAATTGTTGATATGGAAAACTGTTTCCATTTTCTCAAACCACCTTATCAACCCGACAACTCCTTCCATTCCCTTGAAGTTGAGTGGTTGACACTTTATGAAATCCTGGTAAGTACATTCTCGATCAACAGGCCTAGCGCCTCTATTATTCTCATTTAGATTTCCATTTCCACCATTTCCATCTCCACCATTTCTATCTCCACCATTTCCATCTCCACCATTTCCATTTCCACCATTCCCATTATCACCGTCGTTGCCATTTTGGCTTTGACTTTTAGCCTCGAGGGCATTGGCAGTACTGTTTGCCTCAGAAGCAGCCAACGCTTCCTCCACTCATCGGTTAACGAGTTCTTTAATTGCCTCCGGGGTCATACCAAAATGAGTAAGCTAGTTCTCTCTCCACCATCAATCAAACTCCTCTCCTCCAAGTCTCTTTGTCCTATCTCAATGTCCTCTATCCTCTAAAGAGGTATCTCTATAACATGCTTATAAACATCTTGCAAATCCTCCTCAACCTGCTCCAAACGCTCCACATTATCGGGTATAAGCATACCATCAAGGAAATCAATCTCGGCAACCAGATCTACTCCAACCTCCATAGTACCTCTATCACTTGACTCGACCTTGTCCTCAACCTCATCCTCTACATTAACCCTAACATCGACCTCTATATCAATACCTGCATCAACCCCAGTCACAACATCCCTATTTACTGCAACCTTAACAGCTGTAGCATCAGCCTCAATGTCCTCTAACACATTCTTATCAATGTCCTCCTCAACACTATCCTTTGGTGGAATAAAATCCCTAAACCTCTTGCTAGGTGGAAGAAGATCTGCACGAGAAGGAACTAAAGCTCTCGTAGCATAGATAGATGAAGTCACGGTAGCAGCACGGGACCTACATCTCTTGCAAATCTGTCAACAGATGAAATCAAAAGAAGAATCCCCAGAGTATGACTCAGAGTCGTCGATGGGATACATGGAATAATGGGGCAGACCTCTAACGAAGATAAGCCTTGCTACACCATAGAGTCCTAGCAAGTGGTGGATAAACAAATCTTAGTGGTGTAGATGAATCAACAACAGTGGTGCCTGGTGATGTACGTCTAGATAAGGAATGTTAGAAATAGAATGCCCAGATGATGAATGATCTGTAGATGAATGACTCGATGATGATCCAGAAGTAAAACGATCCAATTAATGTGATGTGTACCTCAATGCTAAACGATGAGAAGGTAAAGGCTAACACACTTCTTGCGTCAATGCCACACATGCCCACCAGGATGAGTACGGTAAAGTCGACCAATGGGAATGTCCTCCTCGGGTCGGATAAGAATAGCTCGTCATCGACGAATCCTGGGTGGGGCAACAACAGGTGCAAGTGGAAACTCAGATGATGGTGCAACAATACAGATAGTGCGGGTAAATGTTAGCCTCAAAATATTGAGTCAAACATGAAGGTCGTCCATTATGTATGTTAGTCCTCGGTCAACATTAGTTTTAAACGTTGCAGTTAGAACGTATGGGAATCTGGCTCGATTAATAAACTAATATTGTATATTTACTGTTTAATCCCAAGCAAGACCCGAGCCCGGATCCTAGTTAAATATCCCGCACGTTTACTTAAACGTGACAGGGTATATATATATCTTTTCTACTTGGAAAAGATAGCTAACTCTTTCATTTCTAAGATATTCTTTCTAATAATATCTTTCTTTCTCTTTAACCTCTCTCTTGTTTCTCTCTCTAAAACAATCATTTCCTTCTTCTCTTTCTTCTTCGATTCAATTATATGTTATGAAGTGATAATCAGGATCCTACAATTGGCATCAGAGCTACAATGGATTTGTATATGATTCTTGTGGATAAACAAGATCAAATTCATGAGTTATTAAGTAACTTTATTTGCTCTTGGTTCAAAAAGTCTAACCCGGATTTTTATGCTTAGATGTGTTTATGCTTATGTGTTTAAGCAAGATCTAGGCATAAGGTAACTATTTGTGCAAGAAAAATCAAGTTAAAAGTTCATAAAGGGTTTGATTTGGTGGGGATTTTGAGTGTGAAAAAGACTATTTTCTGCTCAAAGCGAAATAGCAGGTATGAATGAAGCGAAATATGTTTTGAATGAAGTGAAACATGTTTCAAGCGAAATATGACAGGTTGATTTGAAGCGAAATATGTCATTTTGAAGAGAAACATGCATTTCAAGTGAAATATGACATCAAGCGAAATATGTTTCTAGTTACAAGCGAAATATGTTTTGTTTGTTCAAGCGAAATATGCAAAAAGATACAAGCGACTGCGTTTTGGCTCTGCGTTTTGGTTTATGAAAGGTTGCGTTTTGCCTCTGCGTTTTGCCTAATTGAAGACCCTTATTGCGTTTTGCCTAGGGGAGACTCTGTCCATTTCATTTCTTGACTGCGTTTTGCCTCAAGATTTGACTGCGTTTTGCCTAAGGCTCTTCACTGCGTTTTGTCTAAAGAAGACTGCGTTTTGTCCATTGAAAACCCTTGTTTTGAAAACCTAATTTCCCGAAAAAATAACATCAAAACATCAAGACAAACAAACTTCAAGGACTAATTACAAGGACTATGGACTTTTAATTCGAACTACAAGGACAATTAATCAAAAACAACAAACAATCAATCATTCACGGTTTTCTATTGATTTTGTAAAATCCCGTTAATTCATTTATCGGTTTTAATCATAGACGTGTAAAATCCCGTGAACGTGAATTGCATACAAGACCACAACTTCAATCACATCATATCCACTTAAGATCCAACAACTTTCACACTTCATAATTCATAACCATTCATTCATCATGTCTACTCCAGTCAATACATCCTCAACAGATAGTCAAATGCACAACAATATCATGGCAGCTGGTTCAAAAGATCGTCCACCAATGCTTGGACCAGGAAGATATTCACAATGGAGATCACGTTTTCTACGATACATTGACACTAAAGCAAATGGTGAATATCTGAGGAAATGCATATTTGATGGTCCATACAAGCTAACTAGCGTAGTAATTGAAGCTGTTGCTGCAACAGTAAATGCTCCAGCAGTACCAGAACATGACGAAGCTGAGACAGTACACAACATGTCTGAAGAGAACAAACTGTATTTTAAAGCTGAAAAGGAAGCTATTTTCTTGCTTCTAACTGGTATTGGAGATGAAATCTACTCAACTGTTGATGCATGCAACACTGCTAATGAGATGTGGACAGCCATTGAAAGACTACAACAGGGTGAATCATTGAACATTCAAGACGTCAAGACTAATCTGTTCTGGGAATTTGGGAAGTTTACTTCTCGTGATGGAGAATCCATGGAGTCTTATTACTCCCGGTTTTACAAACTGATGAATGAGTTGACAAGGAACAACTTGCAAGTTACAACAATGCAAGTGAATGTTCAATTTCTTCAACAACTTCAACCAGAATGGTCAAGATTTGTGACGGTTGTCAAGCAATCAAAAGAGATAGACACCATCTCATATCACACACTCTTTGACATTCTGAAGCAGTATCAAAATGAAGTTAATGATATCCGTGCTGAGAGAATAGCCAAAAGTGCAAATCCATTAGCACTTCTTTACGGCTGCTCAACCATATTCAGATAATTACTATCAAGCACTAAAACCTCAAAGATCTCATGCAACATTATCTTCTACAAGACCTAGTGCATCTACCAGACATAAAGGCAAAGAGATCGCCAGACCAGTTACACCTCAATCTGAGTCAGTATCTGAAGAAGACAGTGATCCTGAACAATCTCAGAGGGATAAGGACAATGCAAAAGATTTGGCACTCCATGTCTCTCACCGTATTCAAAATGCTTCACAAACCTACCAACAACAACCTTCAACTCTCAAACTCTATGAACAAGACTAAAAAACCACACCAAGTTATAACAACGACATCAGTCAGGGCAGTTTGGGAATCATAGGACATGACAGTTGCTGGGACTAGAAACTGTAGGCAGTCCGTAGTGGAGACAAACGGGATACAGTGCTTTAACTCCATGGATTGGCCACTATGCAAAGAATTGCAGGAAGCCTAAGCGTGTTAAAAGACTACTCGTACATAAGGAAAAGATATGATGTGTCAAACAAGCTGAACAAGGAGTTCCACTCAAGCTGAGCAAGCTGATTGGCTAGCGGACACTGATGAAAGAGTTTGATGAACAGAAATTGGAAGCACATTACAGTTACAAGGCAAAGATACCAGGAGGTCTACCATAAGAATCCAGTTTCAATACTTAGAACAGCCATTGGAACAGGTATAAAGACATGATGAAAAAAATGTGTTTGCCAATTGAAAGAACAACATTCCTGAGAATAATACTGCATATATGTGCAGATTATCAATAGCTGCGCTTGCTAATATTAATTGCAACTTTAACTCTTGATATTGTGAGGAAAACAAAACGATTTATTAAAGCAAATTAAAGAAACAAACGCATCATTGACTCAAGAACTAGAGAGTGAAAAACTAACCTGATTAGACTAGTAGGGCTCTGTGGAGCCTACTAGTTGACGGGAACATTGTCTTATTGCACTTTCAGAACAAATAGAAATGACTGAGAAGAAATATCCTTTAATGTACCGGTGATAGGATGCTAAATTGATTTATGACATACTCAAACAAAGTTAAAATGATACTCTAGGACAATTTAGCTCTTGAAAAGACAATGAAATAAAAGAAAGGTTTGAAAACAAAAGCCTATGAAATTTCATTCCAGTTTCTCTCATCAGAAACAACGATGAGTTTAGATCAAAAGAGTCTTTTAACAAGTCACAACTGAAGGTTTATCTCAAAAGATAAAATCAGGTCATTTCGATTTAAAGGTTAAGGAAAGAGAAGAGAAATTGGACAAGATGATTAAAAGATGGACAAACAATTAAAGTTTTTGAATGAAATTGTTTTATAACTCGTAAACAGTCAATTCAGACCATCTCATATGTCTAGCACCAAATGCTCTACATATAATGTAGACCAACCATTGCTAATCCAAGAACCTCAAGAAAGCTCAATCTGAAAAGCCCTGTTTGTATGAGATCCCATATGATACTTCTGATCTTGCAAACAGATTTGCCCCTAATAAGGAAGAGACCATGACTCTTGCAAATGAGAGTAAATCAAAATTGAATATAGATTATGTGAAACCATATGATTACACAAGACAGAATAGACTTTATGAAATTTTCAAAGCACCCTTAATGGAGTATCTTTATCAGTTGGAACACGCAAAAGAATTTTAGAAGACTATGTGGAGAAAACACGATTTGATAGAACAAAACCCAACATTGCTAAAACGTTGCCTTCTACCTGTTTTGAAAATCCATTAGTAAAGAGTAGACAAGTTTTTAACAAAATGACAATTTAAAAACATTAATATTTAGAGAATTGTTATCAGCTTGGTTTAAACATACTAGTGATTATTTTCGTGTGCCAACTGCTGTAGATATGGAAGTTTTGATAAAAACCTTATTAATGCCTCTTTCAATAAAAACACAGAATGACAGTTTTCGTTTTGAACAAGAACTTTAAACGTAAATCATGAAGATTATGAGTACGTGTAAATCCCCATGAAAAAGAGGTTACGAACTTGAATCAGTAAAAGGCAATTTATTCAAACAAATATGATCTACTTGTTTGAAGAGTGTGTGTCTAAAGATGTTAACATGTTCATATTTGCATTCTCTGTCAGATTTAATTGCTTATGCTGAATTACAAATGCTTGTATCTTCATAAAGTCAAAGAATGTAAAATGCTTGCACAAAAGCTTTCGGAAACAAACTGAATCTGTAAACAAAGAAGTTCATAATAAGCTTTGAAAAGTTTTGCTAAACTTGCAAAACCACTCGATTTCTCTGAACTTGCCTTTACAACAATGTAAAGAACAAATGAAAAACAACTCAGTTTACAAAGAAAATGGATCAAAGTATTTTGAAAAAGAACATGATCCATATCATAAAACAGGAGTTGAAAGCTCAATGGCAAGACAAGAACTAGCCCATCAGTAAGTTAAAGAAACTCATTGAGAATGCAAGGAAAGTATGTTGAAACTCATTTGATAAACCAACTATTGTTCAGACCAAACAAATTCTTAACGGATTCCGAAAACCATCAATTTTAGGAAAAACTGACTTCCTTTGTCAAATTCTCCTGAAATAGAAATTTTCAACTCTACCAACTCTATCTCGGTTAATAAAACTCATGTTACGGAGATGGTTTTGTTTAAAACACAAGTCACTCAATAGAATTTGCCTCAGAATAGAAAATAAGCAGAAATACACTCGAATGTGCTTAAACCAAGAATGTATAGAATTTACCCACTACCGCAATACAATCTAGAACACCACCGTGTAGAGGCCCCCTGATTCATTCTTTCAAGGAATACTAATCCACACGTGTCTAATCTACATGAGTAAAACACTATACTACACGCGGTTACACAGCACAACAATGCTACGCGACCGCCACATTACACAGCACAGTGTTCACCTAAAGACTCACACATGTGTATCTCTAGACCATCACACAAACGCGTATCGAGCCACTGCACTCTCTTTATCCAATCTAACTCTCGCTCAAGTAACGATCTCCAACCATATATCTTACAAGATTATTTTTAGGAAAAACAAAGTCCTGTAATCTGTGTGGTAATGACATTCAAAAATCCTAAAACTTTTTGAATATTTGAAATGTTGTTTGTGCTGAAAGTGAAAATGTGTGTTTAATCTAATCATGATTGCTTGTGTTTCTAGACTACTTTAATGACGTGCAACGCTAGAACTCAAGAAGGCCTAAGTAGTGCCTATTAGTCTTAGTACACCCAAGAGAAAAGCGAACAAATCTGTTGCCAACACCCTCATAACAAAACATTGCATCAATACCACTAATTTCCAAAATCCAATCTGACTCCACAGGCTTATATGAAATACAACAAGGAATGGACTAATGTTGGATAGCGGCTTAAGAAGATGTCCATCAGATATAAATGGACCACAAAAGCCACATGGGCCAAAAGTATGGAAAGGCCTAAAATCACTAAAGAATCATGTAGACATCAATACACAAGCTATTTAGATTATCCCTCACTTACACACACGAGCATTGTCTCTAGGATTACTAAATGCTATCTCTTGCCGTGCATACAATCATTTCACCTTACCGAATCCAAATCACGCCGATGTTCTACTCGTCTCTAATCTCTTGGCAATTGAGTACAACCAATCCTATTCATTTGGTTGACTCTGGATATGCACAAAGCACATGACATGGCATCTCAAGCTGTTGGGTAATCTTTGTGGGCGGCACAAAGCGTCGCGCGAGAAGCGAGTGTAGATCTCTGTTCATACTTTGGGCTGATCAATTTCGTCCAATTCCAGATCTTAGGTTTATGGGGAGATTCTGAATCAAGGTAATATCAACAGTTAAATGTGGTCTGTGAATTACGGTCGAAGGCCTCAATCATAAACTCATCTCATTAGTCAATTCTGTAATTCTATTATGATGTGGATGTTGCTTTTTAGTGAATCTACTTGTTTGTGAGACAGATCTTCCAGGGAATACATTTACTAACTGTATCATGGATCCGATCTCTACACAATTCTCTTAGCAAGAAACAACTTCATCAACCCAATTATTTCATGGCTAAAGCTCACCAACTCAAGCATGGTTATGGCATTAAAGACTTTCTCATCTTAACTTCGATTACATCCAACCCTAATATCAAGAAAGATATTGTTGACAGGCTTACCTAAGTTGAAATATTCAAAGATTAACATGTTTTCTTGCTGAGCGATAAGAAGTAAGCAAAAAGAAGTCATCATTTTTAAGTGTCACAACTCTGAGATCCAAGTTCAAGGAGAAAGGGCTGAAATTTTGCTTCACATGGACTTGTGTGGTCCAATGCGGGTTGCCAAGCATAAATGAGGAGAAATATATCCTGGTGATTGACTTAAGACTATTCATAGATACACATGTGTAACATTTCGTATTAAGGTTTACTATTTATTCTGAGCTTTATTCTATTTACCATTTTTAAAGCAAAAGTCATATAGATTTTACGTTTACCCGATTTTGGTAAAAATATACCGTTCCTGTCACGCTTTAAGTGAGGTCGTACTAGAATCAATTCCTCTTCGTGCTAAATGTGTTTTAAAATTCTCATCAATACTCCCGATGACATTCAATTTTCAACATTCATTGTCCCATTTACTGTTGTAGTTACTAGCCGCGTTTACGAAAAATTTCCTTGCTTAAAACTCTCGTTTACCTAAACCTCACATTCAATTAAACTAACACTTTCACTCAACATACTTAATTAAATCTACAACAATAATGTAATCAAAAAAATATATTTAGAGAGCATAATAATAGGACCCTATGGCCGGTTATCTACACACACACACAAACACTTCACCATTTTTCACTTTTCTATAAACCATCATTTTCTTTCCATTTCTACATACATGCAAAACCATTCATTTCACCTAGTTTAAAAAAAAATCTCCTCCTCTCTTCTCCTTCTTGCTGCCGTACACCCTTCTACCACCACCACCACTCTCACAAAATTTCTCTACTCCTTTTTGACATCACAATAAAAAAACATCATCCTAAAACCCCTTGCAAAGTTTGGGTAAACTTTCTTTGAAGTTTTGAAAGAAGTTCTTGAAGTTTAATGGAAGATATGTAATCAAGACTAAGGTTTGGATCTTGGGTTCTTGCTATTTAGGTGTATTGAACCGCTGTTGTGAGGTCAAGATTTTAAGGTGATGAGTAGGGTCTAACTCAGCCCCAAACAAGAAAGAAGCATTGTTGGGTTTTTGATTATCTTGTAAAATCATTTTTCCTACTAAGGTAATTTCTTAATCTTAATTTGTTTTTTGATTGATTTTGATCCCATAAAAATGGATTTTTGATCTGGAAAAGCAATGTTTCATAGATGATAAGTTGTGTTTTAAGAGCTTGGTATGGCATTGCATGTGATTAGGTTGAGTTAGGATTGATGTATGGATGGTTTTGGGGTAAATAAATTGGGACTAGATTTGAAACAGTAGCAAAAAAAAAACATGTATATCCAGAAATATTTTTGGCTTAGAGACTATGATTAAATTAAATTACTAGATAGATATATGTCTTGGCAACCATAGATAGTGGATTTCCAACCAACCTCCTTGGGATGAGGGAGATATGATCAAAAAAAGAAATAGGTCAAATCTTGGACCTATGATTAGACAACGAGTAAACTCCATGTTTTGCAACAAAAGGTTAGGTTTTAAAAATTGGGTCAGTGGTATACATCTTAAGGAATCTATATCTTTTGGCCTCACCTTCATTTCTATCATGGTTAATGAATTACAGGCCTTATCCGTAAGGGTAAAAATTTGGAACCTTATTGTTTGGTAAACCATGGGTAAAACAGTCTTTTCCACATAGTTCTGACAAACTTTTAGGTTATGAGACTTACATTTGTGAAACAAACACAAAGAGCTTCCGAAGTGCAATCCTAACATTTAGGAACCATTGTGAGCTAGGAGATATGAAGTCCATGAATGTCCGATTTAAAATCTATAAACTGAGTTTTTAAAACTTCTATCTCAAAAATTTAAAACGTATAGTACACTTTGATAAAATAAAAATTAAAAGACGAAACTTATGGAAGATTATTAACCTATAAAGACCAGATCAACAATTCATTTGAGGCGGATCATAAAAAAGGATTCATCTGGGGAAGTTCTAGTGGAATGCTTGCTTACTCTCGAACACATCTCAGTGAATCAACTTGTTTAATTTTTTCTATTTTCTTTCTACGTACTAAGTTTGCGTCAGTCTTTTTGGAAGGTGCTTAGGAGTAACTTCCCGCTCGTGATCGAGACTCATCACACTTCTGATCTAACTGTTCTCTCGGTGATATTCAACTAGCCGTTTCCCTTTCTACATATAAATGTTTTTTTATAAACCCGCGTAGGGAGATACATGCTAGTATTATAAATGAACACAAGAGAGATTTTCGGTTATGCTGGTCCTGATTGTTAACTACATTGCATAAGTATTCTGATTGCAAAAAGGCCCCCTAATTTCAATGCACTATTTACACTTACCTATGATGGGTGAGCCTAGTACATTAAGTAATCAAAATGGGGCCGTGTACAGCCCTGTCAGGGGTTAGGTGACAACCAAGAGCGCGATCACCCCAAAAGGACATTTTTTATTGAGAATTTCTTTAGGTAACATTGCAATATATACCTAGTTAAGGGGCAATTGATTACATATTAAACAATATGGTTTGTTAACGTTTCAGTGGCATGAGCTTATGCATTAAGTTGATATACACTTGTTTAATCCGCAAGTTTTCGATGATTAAAAAATACTTGTTTTCACTCTTTATTTCATATAAACTCATGGGATTCCACTCAATGTTTTCATTGACTTTTAGCATGTTTTATATCGAGGTAATCAGGTTTGACTGGCTTGGAGTGGCAATGGAGTGTTCTAGCGCGAATGTTTATTGACTAAACTTTTTGAGTTCCATTCTTTAAAACACTTTGTGTTTAAGATTTTAAAACTTATGTTATTAATTTTGTATGGTGGACCATCTAGTGGACAAATTATCAACTGATTCTTTCATGAATCGAACAATGATATGTTTTTAAACAGTCTCTTTTTTTGAGTCAATCTTTATATTCTTATGTTGTTTGTACTAGACTTAACACCCAAAACTGTTGGTTCCAAACTGCGAGAGATGAATTTGGGGGTGTTAAAGATTGGTATCAAGAGCTTAAGGTTATAGAGAACTAGGTCGTTTTTCAAAAACCTAAACTATAACTTTTTTTTCTTCGCGCGCTAAGACTCCTCGTGGCCCTCGTCCAAGTCAAGCTTATGATTCCTATTTAAGTACTTATGCACGTTTTGGGTGCATTGCTATTAAAATATTTATATGATAAATATTATGATATATTAAGATATATATCGATTATCATGCTTATTCGAAAAGCATTGAAATTTTTTTTGCTTTAATTACATAAAAATGTAATTCATATACATAACAAATATTATCATTCATATTTGGTTTATTATCGATCATCACGTTCGTTCATGGAGCATCGTCATGCATTTGCATATTTGCATAAGTTATTATTCATATAATATTTTTATATAGTGACCTTATGGAATTATTTTGCGTGATTTACAGATTATCATGGCAAACCTACCTCCTCTTAATCATGTTGCGGATCTTCCCGAAGACGATCCGGAAGAGCAACCTGAGCTCGCGCCCCTATGCCCCACCATATAACGAATTCACTTCCCAAAATCCTCAAACCATAGGGTAACATGAATGGAATTGAATACTCGAAAGATGATGAAGAAGATTAAGAGGAAGAAATCCAGAGATGGAAGAAGAAAGGAGGAAGAAAAATGATGATGAGATGCTAGGTCATCAACCCTTATAGGAGTGCTATCCCCTCAACCTACCACCACCAGATTCAGACACTGAGTCCGAGGATATAGCAGTTGCTCCTACTCCTGATGATCATGCGCAGGAGGCTGAGGCTGATACTGTTGGTACCATCACTAGGGTACCATACTCTGTGCGTCCATTCTCGGGTACCGTCTATGTGGGAAGTGGACCTTCTCGACAGTTTTTGCTCCTTGACCTACAGGAAGGGATGTCACACTCTACAACATCGGACCAGGTCAATGGCCTTACACAACAAATGTTTTGACCGAGCTAACACTTGACACTACAACCCTGAAAAAGGCTTCATGTGATTGATAAATATTTACAGGAATCGACACTGATTTTAAAGAAAAGTGAAATTAAGGGTCAACATGCACTCAGGCGGAGTGTGTGTACATTGGAAGATCAAGTTCGAGAGTTAGTGAAGGGAGACCAAGAAGAAAATAAGAAATTGAAAATGATGTTGGAATTAACTCAAAGGGATTTCGATCGCTTGTCATGGCACCACCATAATCTGAGACAGTGGTCCTTTGAGGTTCAGTAGCACCTACACCCGTTCAAACATTATCGTGAAAGACCATATGTGGCACCTACTACTCCAGTGGCTCATGTTGATCGTACTGACCCTGATGATCCGTCTCCCCGTCCTACTCGTCGTCCTCGACACGATGATCCCTATGTCATGGTTAGAGATGCTATCGCTAGAGATGAGGGCGATGATGCTTCTACTACTAGTGACCCACAGCCGTCACATCCACCAGGATCCCCACGTTATCATTTGTAGTGTAGGATCATTATAGTCTCTTTATTTTCCTATCACTAAACCGGGCATGTCGGTTTATAGACTTGGTACTTATGATTGTAATGACTTTAGTCATGTTTTGGTAAAACAATGCAACCTTGTACTATCTTTTGTGATGGACGCGGAATTAACTATCCTGATTATTTATATGATGTGTTGTGATCTCTTTTGGACTTTAATTGTTTATACATGGTGATTATCTGTTAGCCTTTGAATGATTTGCTATACATGTTCATGGTTATACATTGGATGAAAACTCATTGAGTTTTCTTCATTATATGACAGAACATGCCGCCAAGAGCAATGACCCAAGCCACCATTGAGAAGCTTGTCTCTGATAGGGTGGCTGCAGCACTTGCTCAAGATCGTGCTACAAGAGGAAACACTAATGAAGCCGGCAGACCCGGCGGTAATATCAGGGGAAATGTTGGAGGCCAAGGTGGGGCACCACCTGCTTATGAATGTACATACTCAAGTTTCATGAAATGTAACCCCACTAAGTTTCCACAACTGAAAACGAAGGTGCTGTTTGAGTTGAGCCGTTGGTTCCAGAAAACGAAAGTGTTTTTCAGCATCAGCGAATGTTGCAGAGAGAAAAAGGTAAAGTTGCTGCAGCTATACTTCAGGTCTAGCCTCTTGACATGGTGTAACTCGCAGGTCCCCACATTGGGGCTTGAGGTGGCTAATGCAAGTCCTTGGAATGAATATGAAAATAGAATGAGAGAAGAATTTTGTCCGCCAGAAGAGATAACAAAGAATGGAAGTTGAAACTGTGGAACTTGAGGGTGAAAGATTCCAATATATCTGCTTACACCCAAGAGGTCATGAATTGGTCCTACTATGTCCCAGAAAATGGGATCCGAGAAAAAAGTAAGAAATTGGAGGCATACCAAAGTTGCTTGCTGAAAACATTAAAGGAGAACATCTTCTTCCAGACTAGTTTATTCTTAATGAGGCTGTCCGAATGGGCTCAACACCCTAATGTAACAAAGTTACAGTCAAAGCTGAAAGTATTGCCGGAAAGCAACAAGAGAAAAGTGAGAGCGACAACAACCAGGGAGGCAAAACAACAACAATCATGGGTGGCACAACAAACAACAACAACCAGAGAAATTACCAGAACAACAACCGCCACAACCAGAACAACAATCAAAGACATGGGAAAGCTAGGGCTCTGACCACTACTCAAAATGCAGGAGCAAACCAAACTGGGGTTGCTTCCAAATGTAACGTTTGGGATATGTCATTTGATCAGTGCCCACCAAAGTGCAACCATAATGGAAAATGGACACAAGGAAAAGGACTGCAAAAGTAGGGAATGTGGTCTTCTGTAGCCAATGCCGAATCAGCTGTATTTGTTATTAATGTTTGTGAGAGAGGCCACAAGAGCAATGCATTCCCAAAGAAAGCTGATCGTGACAAGTGTGAGAACCGTCAAGTCAAGCGTATGTCGTCCGGGATGACCGAAACACAACCAGGCCCGAATGTCCGTGACTGTACGTTCTATATGGAATAAACCGTTATGTTACAATATAGTTTGATTCGGGTGGGATAAAAGTTTATTGTGATGTTAGATTTAGGCCATATACTTAGATATTAAACCCAAAGCCCCCAAAAATTAAATACTAGTTACGAAGTCGAACTAAGCTGACGAAAAGTGGTTATGCACCCAACACTGTACTAAGGTTTTTGTACTCTGAATTTACTTGACCACTTATTTGACATTGATCTCATGCCAATAGAGTTGGGTATGTTCGATGTAATAATTGGAATGGATTAGTTGGTAGAACACGATGCCGTCATCATGTGTGATAAAAAGGAGGTACATGTGCATTATAAGAACAAGACGTTAGTTGTTAAGAGTGATAGTAGTACGTCATGATTGAAAGTGATATCATGCGTCAAAGCAAGAAAATACATAGAAAGGGGATCCCAGTTGTTCTTAGCTTAAGTGACAGAGAAAGAACTGTCAAAGAAATAGTTGCAAGACGTGCCAGTGATTCGTAGCTTTCCTGAGGTGTTTCTTGATGATTTGCTAGGACTCCCACCACCTCGACAAGTTGAATTAGAAATTTAACACTTTGCCCCGAGCGCACCTGTCGCGGTCGCACCATAACCTGTTTGGCACCGTCTGAATTGAAAGAATTGTCGGATCAATTAAAGGAATTACTAGAGAAAGGGTTTATTCGCCCGACGTCCCTTCCCTCCAATGTTTGTTCGTAATAAGAAGGACGGAATCAATTTCGTATGTCATCGATTATCGTGAGCTAAATAAAGTTGAAACCGCAAGAATCGTTATCCACTCCCGAGGATTGACGACCTGCTTGATCAACTTCAAGGTTCTAGCATATATCTACATAAGATCGATTCCTAAAACGGTCTTGTTATCACCATCATCCGAATTAGAGAAGAAGATATCCCCATATAGCTTATCCGACTAGTACGTTCACTATGAATATCAAGTAATCTCTTTGGTCTAACCTACGGCTCCCTGCGAGTATTCATGGATCTAATGAATCGAGTGTGTAAACCATACTCGATAAAATTTGTGATCGAATTCATTGATGACATACTTATCTAACCTCCAAAATAAAGAAGAGCAAAGCACGAAAAACATTTGAAGACCATTTTGGAGTTACTCAAGAAAGAGAAATTGTACGCCAAATTCTCGAAGTGCGATTTTTGGCTTGAGTCAGTACAATTTCTCGGTCACGTGATCAACAAGAAAGGTGTCCACATAACCAGCAAAGGTTTGAGGCCTATTCGAAATTGGTCTGGCCTAAACCGACAACTACCGACAGAAGTAAAGACAAATTTTGGTTAGCCGGATATTAACCGAAGATCCTCAGGGTTTTTGTTAATTTTCCAAGCTCTAACTAAATTGACCCAGAAGAACAAAAAGTAAGAATGGGGTACGGAAGAAGAAGAAGCATTCCAGACTTTGAAGCAGAATGTTAATGCTCCCAACTCCTAACCCTAGCTTTTGCCTGAGTGGATACTGACTGAGAACTTCATTATATATTGTGATGCGTCGCACAAGGGTTATGGAGATGTCTTGATGCAGAGGGAAAAGGTGATAGCGTATGCCTCTCGACAACTGAAGAAGCATGAGGAAAACTACACGACCCATGACTTAGAACTGGGTGTTGTAGTGTTTGCACTTATACTCTAGAGGCATTATTTGTATGGTACTAAGTGTACTGTGTACACAGATCATAAGAGTCTACAGTACATTTTGGATCAAAAGGAACTCAACATGAGACAGCGGCGATGGATTGAACTTTTAAGCGAATATGATTATGAAATCCGTTACCATCCTCGTAAGGCCAACGTAATGGCCGACGCCCTGAGTCGAAAGGACAGAGAACCAATAAGGGTTAGATCTTTGGTAATGACAGTACACACTAATTTACCTGATAGAAAACTCCAATTGCTCAGACGAGGGCGATAAAAAGGAGGAAAACGTAAAAGCTAAAAAATCTTGGAAGGCTGATCAAGCTTATATTTGGAGACCCTTCTGATGGAAATCGCAATACTTTTGAAGGGCGAATTTGGTTACCGTTGTTTGGGATTACAGATTTGATCATGCATAAATCGATCGCACAAATCTAAAATTCCATTCACTCCCGGGGTCAACAAGATGTAGCAAGACATAAAGAAGCTCTAATTGGTGGCCAAACAGAAAGCTGAGATCGTCACCTATGTCCAGTAAATGTCATGACCTTTTGCCAAGGTAAAGCTAAGCACCAAAAGCAACCGGTCTACACCAACACCTGAACCAGAGTGGAAGTGGGAGAAAATAACCATGGATTTCGTCTCAGGACTTCCAAGAACGCCAAGTGGTTATGACTCCATCTGGGTTATTGTTGACCGATTAATCAAATCTGCTCATTTCTTGCCGATGAAGAAAACTGACAGCATAGAAAAACTCGCCCAATTATACTTAAAGGAAATTGTATGTAAGCATGCCGTACCTACGTCAATTATCTCTGATAGAAACAGTTTGTTTACATCAAGATTTTGGAAATCACTGCAAGAAGCGATGGGAACCCAACTGGATATGAGCACCGCTTACCACCCAAAGACAGATGGTCAAAGCGAGAGAACTATTCAAACGCTGGAGGACATGTTGCGAGCATGCGTAATTGATTTTGGTAGTAGCTGGGATCGACACTTACCATTGTTCAAATTCTCCTACAATAACAGTTATCATGTGAGCATCAAGGTTGCGCCATTTGAAGCTTTATATGGGCGAAAGTGTAGATCGCCTGTTTGCTGGAGTGAGGTTGGAGATAGCCAACTCACAGGTCCAGAAATGGTACGGGAGACAACTGAGAAGATAGTGCAGATTAAAAATCGGTTGTTGACTGCTCGAAGCCGTCAGAAAAGTTATGCGGATGTTAGACGCAAACCGATGGAATTTCAAGTGGGTGACATGGTCATGTTAAAGGTATCGCCTTGGAAGGGCGTAATTCGCTTTGGGAAACGTGGTAAGCTGAGTCCACGGTACATTGGGCCATTCAAAATCATAGAAAGAATTGGTCCCGTGGCATACAAGTTGGAGCTTCCTGATAAACTCCGTGGAATTCATAACACCTTCCATGTTTCGAATCTCAAGAAATGTCTAGCGGATGAAAACTTGGTTATCCCTCTTGAAGAGATCCAACTTGACGACAAATTGCACTTTATCGAGGAACCAGTAGAAATCATGGACCGCGAAGTGAAGCAGCTCAAGCAAAGTCGAATTCCTATTGTCAAAGTACGATGGAATTCCAGACGAGGTCCAGAATATACTTGGGAGAGAGAAGATTTCTTCAAAAGAAATTACCCTCATCTTTTCTCGAGTAATAAGAAGACAAGATTGAGGAATCGAGCACCGGGACGGCGCTCCCTTAAGGAGGGGAGGATGTAACATTCCGTATTTAAGGTCACTATTTACTCCGAGCTTTATTTCTATTTTCATTTTTAAGCGAGTTATTAATTTTACGTTTACCCGATTTAGTAAGATTTTCTCGTTCTTAGCTTTGCGTGAGCCGTATTTAGAAATCTATTCCGTCTTCGCATCTTAAGTGATTTAATATTCTCATAATATCCCTCGATGATTATAATTTTCCTCATTTTCATTTTCCGTTGTGTTTCGCGTTTACGTAAATTCTTGCTAAAACTCGCGTTTTTACCTTAAAACTTTACCTTTTCTTAATTAACCTTACACACACTTTTAATTAAATTATACACAACTAAAAAAAAAATATATATATTTTCACAAAACCAAGGCCATATGGCCGGTAACCCTATCCCACACACAAACACTTCCCAACTTTTCTCTTTTCTATAAACATACTCATTATTCCTTTCTTTTTCCCCATACATGCATAACCCTTCATTTCATAAGATTTTCAAAAACCTCTCCTCCATTCTTCTCTTGCTGCTGCCATACACCATAGCACCACCATCACCACTCTCACAAAATTTTCCTACTCCTTTTATTCATTATAACACCATCTTAAAGCCTCTTGCAAAGTTTGGTAAAGATTCATGAAGATTTGAAGAAGTTAGGGCTTGTTTCTTGATGTTTTCTTGAAGGGTTTTGATTGGGGTTTTGTTGGAAGAGTATTATCATTATTAGAGAAGGGTTAGAAGCTTTTTAATCTTGGGTTTTGGGTGTTCTTTGGTTCGAATCAGCCCACACAAGAGAAGAGTGTTTGGTGTTTGATTCTCTAGCCCTAATCTTTCTTTTGTAAGCCCTATCTTTCTTTTATTAGCCCTACCCTTTTTATTTCTTGTTTTCTTTGATTTTCATCCACGAAAATTGATGTTTAAGTTCTGAATATATATGTGTGGTTATGTTCTTGAGGGTGTTTTCAATTAGTGTGGCATTGCAAGTGGGTAGATAATGATTAAAATGAAGTTTACAAAGGTTTTAAGTTGAAATAATTGGACTGTTTTAAAAAACAGAAGCAAAACGTGTGTTTTTCTAAAAATATTTGGCCTGGAGCCTATGATTAAATTACATGACTGGAAATATACATGTCTTAGCATCGTAATATAGTTGGATGCTCAACCAACTCCTTAGGATGAGTAAGTTATGGTCAAAACAAGAAAATAGGTTAAATCTGGACATATGATTAGAATACGAGTTAAACTCCAAATTTTTGCCATAAAATAATAGGTTTTAAAGATTGGGTCAGTGGTAGACATCTTAAGGAAG
This sequence comes from Tanacetum coccineum, assembly GCA_026074375.1. NCBI lineage: Eukaryota > Viridiplantae > Streptophyta > Magnoliopsida > Asterales > Asteraceae > Tanacetum > Tanacetum coccineum. The sequence goes on along the minus strand of BQNB010009471.1, from coordinate 19,070 downwards.
CCATATCCTTTGACCTCACCTTCATTGCTATCATGGTTTGGGATTTATGGCCATTTTAGTAAAGGGTAAATTTTTTTGAAACTTTCTGTTTTGGATAACCAGGGGTAAAATGGTCTTTTCACATAGTTACGAAACTTTGTAAATTATGAGACTTACATTTTTGGAAACTAGACACAAATATCTTTCCAGGGGTAAAAGCCTCACATATAGAACATTTGTGAGCTAGGAGATATGAGTCCATGAAGTCAAGTTAAAATCAGAAACTGAGTTTTTACGTCTAGTCTAAAAATTTAAAAACGTATAGTACACCGTGATAAAATAAAAGTTAGAAGCCGAAACTTAGTAGATGTTCATTTGCCTATAAGACCAGGTCACAAGTCAATTTGGGATTAAAAAGGACTTGGGGAAGTTCTAGTGGAATGCCATGCTTATCTCGGAAACACATCTCATGATCACATGTTTAATTTTTACGTATTGTTACTTTCTACGTACTAAATCGCGTCACGTCTTTTAGGAGGTGCTTAGGAGTACTTCCCGCTCATTAAGATCTCTAATATTCTGATCTAATGTTCTTACGATGAGTCATAGCCCTGCCTTTCAACTTTTTAAACTTGATTTATAAACCCCGGAAGGAGATACATGCTTGTTTTATAAACTCGACACAAGAAACTTTATGGTATGGCTAGGACCCGATATATGATATAAATTGATGAGTAGCTATTGCCAAAAGACCCCACTCATGAACTGTTTAATTGCCTATAATGGGTGTAAGCGCTGGACAAGTAAATTAGATCTATTGGTTTGAGCAGCCCTGTCCGGGGTATGAACTCGAATCCTTCGAGCACCAGTAACGCGACTATTTTGTTTTGAATTTAGGTATTTAAGGCAAATAATACTAGGTATGGGGCAATACCATGATTTACATACATGATATGCGTTATCGTCAGGCTTCGGTGTCATGTAAGTCTATTGTAATAGAAACTTGATTAATGGCTTGTGTTACAACAAGGACACACGATGAACAAAAACTTGTTGTCTCTTTTATCTCTTAAAATCTATGGATTCACTCAACATTATTGTTGACTTTTTAAGCATGTTTATCTCAGGTAATCAAGGGTGAAGGATGCTGTGTACGAGGAGTCTGCGCTAAAGTTTTTAAGAACTTGTATTTTGTTCCATTTTATAAAACTAATTATCCATGATTTGGAAAAACTTATGTTATGAATTTGGTAACGTTTCTGTGGGACGTATGTTGATTACTCTGAAACTTCTTTAAATGGAACAATGTTTTTAAACGCCTCTTTTCGAGTCGTTTTCTATATCCTTGTGTAATTGTGCTATGAATTAACACCCAATGTTGTATATTCCGCTGCGTGATAATTTAGGGGTGTTAAATTAATACTGTTAAGGATAAAAATGTTAATATTGTTAGGCCAAAAGCAGTAGTTAATGCCGCTAGGCCAAAAGCAGTAGTTAATGTTGTTCAGGGAAATAATGTTAATGCTGTTAAGGCCTCAGCTTGTTGGATTTAGAAACCAAAGACTAAAGTTTTAGACCATGTTTCTAAACACAACAGTGCATCAATCCTACATATAATACGAACGTTTGCTTCTCTCGTTGATGCACAAAACGGCAGATCCAAGTCCAGTATATGGCTTTGGGTCCAAAGAAACTAATTTTCTTTATCCAAATTGTGCAGGGCAATCACAAAAGGATTTATAATGATAAAGGAGTGTATTGATAGTGGGATGCTCAAGGCACTTGACAAGGAACTGTCCTTATCTTACAGACTATGAAGAAATAAATGGGAGGATTATTTATTTAATTTAATTTTTATATTTATTTTTTTTTTTTTTTATTATGTTCATCTGGTATTTTATAGTATTTATATGATTATATGTTTTTTTTTTTTTTGTTTTGTTGCATTTGGAGGGGAAACCCCATAGGATGGGAAAAAATCACCGGAAAAGGTACCATTAAAATAGTAATATAGATTTTAAAAATGCTGGATTTTATAAGAGAGTTAAGTTTAATCTCTTTTAGTGTCTCTCAATGTATGATTAACAATAATAGTGTTCTTTTTTATGTCTCTTAAATGTATGGTTTTTATCTCTAAACTTTAGGCTTAATTAAAGAAAGTCAAGTTTTACTTTAGGAGTTCCTTGAAAGAAAATATTGATTTAAGTTGATTTAAAGAACATAGTTCCTAAAAGAGGTTTAACTTGCCTTTTTACAAAAGCCACATTTGATGAATCTAAACTTTGGCATAGAAGGCTAGGTCACTTAAATTTTAAAACCATGAATAAATTGGTTAAGGGAAATCTTGTAAGAGGTTTACCTTCTAAAATTTTTTTGGTTTGGAAATATGAGCAAACCTATTTTGCTTTTGTAAAAGGGAGGATAAAGCAGCACAAAAGCCTCTTGTAAGTCCAAAATAGAGAACTCGCCAAAGGGGGGGGGTCTTCACTTTACATTTGTTGCATATTGGACTTGTTTTGGTCCAACATTTGTAAAAGCCTTATGAAGAAGAAAATGTATGCCTAGTTGTCACAGATGATATAGGAGGTTTACATGGTTTACTTTCTAGCTTTGCTTAAGGATGATACTAGTGGCATTCGTAAGTCCTTTCTAACTAGGATAGAAATCTTGTAGATCACAACGGGTTTAAGGTGAGTAGATGTGATATAGGACTAAGTTCATGAAATAGAGAATGAATCCAGTTTGTGAAAATGGGTATTTTTAGACAATATTGTGTAGCTAGGAACTCTTCAACAAAATGGAGCTTGCTGCGAGACGAAATATGACACTAATTGAGGTACTAGGACTTTGCTATTGTCTATGTTGCCAACTACTTTTTGATAGAGACGCAATTTAATATGTTTTGCTATGGCAAAATAGCGTGTTAGTAGGTTAAGCCTCTTAAAACAGAACCCTATGTGAACTTTTCATGGTAGAACACCAACTTAGGTTTTATTGAGACATTTTGAGTCTTGTTACCATTCTCAATACCATGATCACTTAGGCATTATTTAATGTCAGGCTGATGAAGGTTTTTTTGTTGGATACTCTTTGAATAGTAAAGCGTTTAAAGTATTCAATAGTAGAACAAGGATAGTGGAAGAAAACTTGCATATTAGGTTCAATGAGAGTACACCTAATGTTGTAGGTAGTAGACCAAATTGGCTATTTGATACTGATGCACTAACAAGAACAATGAATTATAAGCCAATTGTTGTAGGAACATAGTCTAATGGTTTTGTAGGTACAAAAGCAAGTGATAATGCATGTCAAGCTAGAAAGGAGACAGAACCTGTCAAAAATTATATTTTGCTACCATTGTGGCCTGCTGATCCACCATTTTCCCAAGATCCAAAGAGTTCTTAAGATGTAGGATTACAAACTTCAAAGTGATGATGAGAGAACGGTCGACATGAAGATCCAAGAAAAGATAGTGAAAGTACTGATCAAGTGAAGGATGATAATGTTAACAGCACTAACAATGTTAATGCTGCTAGCACAAATGAAGTTAATGTTGTTGGTGGAAAAACAAGCATTAAACTTCCAAATGATCCAAATATGCATGCTTTGGAAGATATAAGCATATTTGACCTCTCAAGAGATAATGAAGATGTTGGTGCAGAGGCTGACATGAACAATTTGGATACAACAATCTAAGTCAGTCCTATTCTAACTACAAGAATTCATAAAGATCATCCTCTCAATTAAGTGATTAGAGATTTGCAATCAGCTACACAAACAAGAAACATGTCTAAGAATTTAGAGGAGCATGGGTTTGTTAGTACTATTTCAACAAGAAAAACCATTAATGACCTTTTAAAACTGCTTGTTTTGCTTTGCCTTTTTATCACAGGAAGGACCCAAAAAGGAATTCATGCATGAGAGATCTAGCTGGATTGAGCTTACAATAGAAGGAGATTCTACAATTCAAGTTACAAGAAGTTTTGGACTTTGGTGGATTTACCAAATGGAAAAAGGGATATAGGAACTAAATGGGTTTTCAGGAATAAAAAGGATGAAAGAGGGATTGTGATAAGAAATAAAGCAAGATTGGTTGCTCAAGGGTACACACAAGAAGAAAGGATTGACTATGATGAAGTCTTTGCTCATGTTGCAAGAATTGAAAATTTAAAGATTTTGTGGTGTATCTAATGGTGTAAAAGTAGCTTTTCTTCTTTGGGAAGATTAAAGAAAGTGTTATGTCTTGTCAAACCACAGTTTGACAGATCCAGACTTTCCTGATAGAGTATATAAGGTTGAAAAAGCACTATATGGACTACATCAAGCTCCTAGAGCTTGGTATGAAACCTTGTCAACATATCTATTAGACAATGAGTTTCAAAGAGGGAAAATTGACAAAACCTTATTCATCAAAACATATAAAGGTGATATTTTGCTGGCCCAAGTTTATGCGGATGATATCATCTTTGGTTAAACAAAGAAGGAGCTATGCAATGCATTTGAAAAATTGATACATGAGAAATTTCAAATTGAGTTCTATGGGAGAGAACTTACATTCTTTTTGGGATTACAAGTGCAACAGAAGAAGGATGGCATATTTATTAGTCAAGATAAATAAGTTGTGACAATCTAAAGAAAATTTATGGTTTACGAAGTCAAGACTGCTTAGCACACCAATAAGAAACTCAAAGCTTTGCTCAAGGTGGAGATGGTAAAGAAGTAGATGTTCATAAGTATAGGTCAATGATTGGTTCATTGATGTATCTTACATCTTCAAGACTTGACATCATGTTTGCAATGTGTGCCTGTGCTAGATACCAAGTCAATCCAAAAGTTTCACATCTTCATGCTGTGAAAAGTATTTTTAGGTAATTAAAAGGTCAACCAAAATCAGGCCTTTGGTATCTAAAAGATTCTCCTTTTGATTTAGCCCCCCCCTTCCCCCCCCCCCCCCCCCCCCCCCCCCCCCCCCCCCCCCATTTATTAGGCATACTACTGACATATGATTATGCTGGAGCAAGCTTGGATAGGAAGTCTATAACAAGAGGTTGTCAATTTCTTGGATATAGATTAATATCATGCAGTTGCAAAGAGAAACAGGACAGTGGTGTGCAAATTCATAAAAAGCTGAATATGTGGGTGATGCTTCACGTTGTTGTGGACAAGTGCTTTGGATTCAGAATCAACTACTTGATCATGGGTACAATTTTATGCATACCAAGACTTTATTGTCAATATCAAGTACTATTGTAGCATAATTTAAATTTTTTTTTCATTCAAACAAGCATTAGGAGATTTTATACATCATTTTATTAGGGAATTGCATAAAAAAGAAGTTGATTTCAAATGGTCAAAATCCATAATGACAAGAATGTTGCAGATTTACTTACAAAAGCTTTTGATATAAGTAAATTTCAATATTTGATTGCTAGTATTGGAATATTAAATCCTTAAAACCTGTTATCTCTTTATGTTTTTGTAAAGTTTTGTATGAATTAGTATTGTTATTCATGTCATTAAAAGTTTTTGCTGTTAAGTATAATTAGTGTTGCTGGTTATACTTAATACTACTGAGTTAATACTGTTAGTTATACTTAATACTGTTAGGTATAATTAATACTGTGATAATAGTGAAAATAGCTATGGCTTGTGTTTTCTTGGTTTTTGGACTAACATTTTGTAGAAAAAGCAAAGAAAAGTGTTAGATTGTATGGAAGCTGGTTATTAGAGAAAATAAACAGAGAGTTTTGGTGAGTAAAAGAATTGAGAGAAAAAGTGAGAATAAAAACAAAAAGAGAGTTGTGTGATATAAAATCAGACAGTGTAAAAGTAAGACAAAGAATTAAGAGAAAAAGTGAGTTAAAAACATAAAGAGAGTTGTGTAATATAAAAACAGACAGAGTGTACAAGTAACAAAAAGAATTGAGAGAAAAAGTGAGTTAAAAATAGAAAGAGAGGTCATTTATATTTAATGGATATGCTGTTTGGAATAGAATTGGAGTTAATGCTGGTGACTCAAAGTTAATGCTGCTAGGCATAACTTACTGTTGCTGGTTGTAAGTTAATGCTGCTAGGCATAACTTACTGCTAAGTTACTACTGTTGGGTTACTTACTACTGCTGGTGATGGTTAATGTTGTTGAGGGTATTTTCATAAATACTTCGATTAAAGGTTTCAATCACTCATTTGATTGATTTTATACTTTTATATACTCTCTATTCACAAACCTTAACTCAATTTCATCATTCATCATCAAAACCCAGCACAAATGGCGAATCTAAAGTTTGCAGATACTCACAATGGTCGCATTTTTGTCTAAACCTGCTAAAAGTGAAGGGTTTGAACAAATTGGGTGGATTTTTTGAATGCACACACCATAAAGTATGCTTTAACTGTTAATCCCACTATATACACTTCGTGCATTGAACAATTTTGTGTGGTTATATTTTGAGTTGATAAGACAAAACATATGAAAGATGAAGGACTTAAAAGACAAAGGAGGAATTCTTCAAATGATGGAAGATTACAGAAGATTTCCAAGAAGATAATTATAAAAGTTAGGAAGATTTAAGTTGTTTCCTAATACTTATCCTTTGTAAACCTAATATCTCTAGTATATAAAGAGATATAGGTCGTATAGTTTTCTGTGTGTCAAAGATGTAAACACCAGAAAAGTGTGTGTGTGTGTGTTCTAGGCGTCAAGTTCTCTAAGGAGACGCCTAGGTTTGGTTGGTTTAGCCTCAAGGATCTTTGATTCCTTGTTATAGTTTAGATAACACGTTCTACCATTGATCAAGGTAGAATTGATGCTTGTAGTAGTCATGTATCATAGAAGATAATGATGAAACCTTGTTAGAGTAACATTGATTTTATGTTTAATTCTGCTGTGCATATATGTTATTATCTTTGTTATCATGATCCTAGATGACGTCTAAACAACCTCGAGCTATAAACGATCAAAGAACCTATCAGGTTGTTCTAGTTTATCAGGTGGTATCAGAGCTACGGGGCTCTCGATCTAGGATCTACAAGGTTGTTTTTATAGTCGAATTCTTGAAGGAAAAGGGATTCAAGTTTCTGTTTTTTCGGCTACAAGTGAAGTTCGATAAGGATTATGGTTTTTGGTGAACAGGTTGAAACGTCCTTGGTGTGTTGTTAATACACCAGATCTATGGATCTGTATGTTCTTGGGTCCTGATTCAATTTAAGTATTGAGGTTTCAAATCGAATATGTTGATAGTAAACAATGATCGACGTTCACGGAGAAGTCAAAGAAAAGGTTAAATGCTTTCATAACCACGTGAATACAAAGGTGACAAGAAAAGAAAGGTTATTTGGTTCTTTTATTATTATTTAACAAATAGAAGTCACAATTGCTTCAGTCACTCAAATTATTATTTTTAATTCGATTGTTGAGAAGCCAGTAGATTCATTTTGAAGTTTCGGTGTCAAAACTTTAAAAGGTTTGGCTTATTGGTATCTATTCTTAAATGATCAAGACAACGTTAGGTCTAATGGTGATTTAATGATTGGTTTAACGTTGCTAAGCTGCTAGTGTTTGTTAGTAGTGTCAATTGGTTCGTGATATTTGTGCTGCCTAGATTTATTAATAATGTTCGTTAAAGATATGTTAATACTGCTTCCATGAGTTACTGTTGCTTGGGTTTAAATATAAGTTAATACTGCCAATACAATATTAGTACTGCCAGCTTATTTGTTACTACTGTTAGATTAGTGACACTTTAGTGACAGATTAGTGACACTAAAAAGTGTCACTAAAAGCTAAGGGGAAGAAGATTTACAAAGAAGATGTACAACTTACAGATCCTTGATGGTATTGATAGGATCCCCTTATTTTATCTTTCCTTTTTTTTCCTATATATATTAGCTTCAGGGAAAGTTTGTGCTTATATGGTTTTGTCATTATCAACTAGGGGAAGATAGTCACATATTTATCCTGGCTGATAAATATTCCATCTGCTTTCTGCTTCACTTGCAGGACCTTGAGAAGGTGAGTTTCTTCCCATTAATACTCATTTGAATTGTCTATGCATTAGTTAAATTTTCAAACTCAAGACACAACTCCTTCTTTTTAGAGCCAAAGATAATATCATCAACATAGACATGTACAAGCAAAATATCCCCCTTTTGCTTTTTGATAAACAAGGTCTGATCTATCTTTCCTCTATGAAACCCATTGTCCAATAAATACTTGGTCAAGGTCTCATACCAGGCTCTTGGAGCTTGATGCAAACCATAAAGTTCTTTCACCACCTTGTAAACCTTGTCAGGATAGTTAGGATCTTCAAACTCTGGAGGCTGACATACATACACCTCCTCTTCAATTTTACCATAAAGGAAAGCACTTTTCACATCCATTTGGTATACCATAAATCCCATAAAGGAAGCATAAGCTAAGAACAGTCTTATTACCTTAATTCTTGCTATAGGGGCAAAAACTTCATCATAGTCTATGCCTTCTTCTTGAGTATATCCCTGAGCAACTAGCCTTGCCTTGTTCCTAATAACTATGCCTCTTTCATCTTTTTTATTTCTAAAAATCCATTTTGTACCAATTGCCCTTTTTCCCTTAGGCAAATCCACTAGAACCCAAACCTCTTGAAGCTTAAACTGTAGAAGCTCTTCTTGTATTGCTTCTACCCAAGTTGAATCACTTAGAGCTTTGGTAACCCTTTTGGGTTCTTCCTGGGATAGGAAACAGAAAAACATACAAGTATAAGGTCTTCATGTGAGTTTTTCCCTTCATACACAGCAATTGAGAAATCTTGTTCATTTGTATTTTTTTTTTTTTTTTTATTTATTTTTTTTTCAGTTTCGTTCCTCTTATCGTACACTAGATTGTATATCACAATCTCATGATCAAAGTGGTATTGATCATTCATGGATATTGAATTTGGTAAGTAGTTGGAACTTGATATGAGGCATTAAGGTTGCTCATATCCATTTCTGTTTCATCACCAAATAAATCAGCATGTGTGGCTTCAGGTGTAACATTGTCTCTCAATGAAAATTGTTCTGGTACTAACTTTATTAATATGTAGCTACCAGTTTAAGATTTGCACTAGCAATATTAATACTTGGCCCAACAGTATTAATATTTAGAGTACTACTTTCAGGTTTCTCTTGGTCATCAACTCTACTTTCTTTACTAACCCTTCATCATCCTTTATTAACATCACAAGAGAGTTCTGGTTCACTCATGGACTAACATTCATGAAGGGTAATCAATCAATGAAGAAATCTTTCACAGAGGCATAACAATTGTAGTCATTGGATTAGTGTCAGTTTCCTTGCTAGTAGAACCTTCACCAAAACTGACTTCTGAACCTGCAAAATCATTAGAGTTTGTACCTGCAATAACTGGCACGTAATTCATTGATTTTGTTAGACTATTAAGATCAAATAGCCATTTTGGACCATCCCCTGAAATAATAGGTTTATCCTCTAAGAACCTAATGTGCAAGTTTTCTTCTACTCTTCTAGTTCTAATGTTGTATACTCTAAAAGCCTTACTAGTCAATGAGTATCCAACAAAGAATCCCTCATCAGATTTTCCATCAAACTTGCCAAGATGATCTAAGGTATTAAGAATAGAAACATGACACCCAAATGGTCTCATGAAACTTAGAGCAGGAGTTATACCTCTAAACAGTTCATAAGGTGTCTTGTTATGAGGCTTAACTATTATTACCGTATTTTGCACATAGCAAGCAGTATTAACTACTTCAGCATAGAATGTAGTGGGTAACTTAAAGTCTCATAACATGGTTCTAGCTGCCTCAATTAGTGTCCTATTTCTCCTTTTAGCAACACCATTTTGCTGAGGAGTTCTAGCTACATTATATTCTCTCTTAATGCCTTTTTGTTCACAAAACTCATTCATAACTCTATTCTTAAACTCTGTCCCATTGTCACATCTGATTATTTTTACTTTCTTATCAACTAGGTTTTCTAGATAATCAGCTATAAAGTTCTTTAGGCTGCCACTAGACTCATCCTTAAGGCTAAAAGAAAACCCAAGTGGAATTGCTATATTAATCTCAGTAACCACAAGACAATATTTCTTATTCATTAGGCTGCTAACAAAAGTTAGACCAAACAAGTCCATATGCAACATGAATAAAGGCTGAGTAATAGAGTTCTGAACTTTGGACTTACATGAGGCTTTGTGTTGCTTTCCTTTAAGGCAAACAACACATGTTTGGTCATTTTCAAAATGTTTTGAAGGCAATCCTCTCAGAATATTGTCCTTAACAAGTTTATTTATAGTTTTAAAGTTTACATGACCAAGCCTCCTATGCCATAGCATTGATTCATAAAGTGTGGCCTTTGCAACAAGACAAGTTAAACTCTCTTTAGGAACTATGTTCTTTATATCAACACTATACATGTTCTTCTTTCTAGGAATTTTAAGTAAAATCTGACTTTCATCAGGTAACTTAAAATTAGGAGATAGAACAAAACATGCAGTGTTAGTAAAAAGAACACAGTTCTTTTTGTCACACATCTATGAGACACTAAAAAGGTTCAATTGTAACTCCTTGACAAAGTACACATCCTGAAAATCAAGCTTACCCATTTTGAGAGTACATTTACCAGTGATCTTTACTCCTCTAACTCCTCCACCAAAGGTAACATATCCTCCATAAAACTCCTGGAAATCTAAGAGATAGGAAATGTTACCTGTCATGTGCCTAGAGTATCCACTATCCACATAGCCTTGATCATCAGTTGGTGAATTGCCTTGCACATAAAAATAAGGAATTTAGTTTCCTTTGGGGACCCAAGCCATTACTGACTTGGATCTGCCTCGTGCATCAATATAATTATATTTCTTCAAAGTTGATTGTGCATACAAGTTTGGTAGGTCGTCCAAACCCAACATGCTGAGGCCGTACTTCATTTGATCTAATTAGCCCTAACATTTTTAACAACTTGAGAATTTGGCCCTAGCAGTATTAAACTGCTTTGGCTGTCCTAGCAGTATTAACTGCTTTTGGCCTAGCAGTATTAACTGCTTATGCCTTAGCAGTATTAAATTTTTGGCTAAAATTTTTGTTAGTTAATATTGTTTTTTATTGATAGGGCTTTTTTACAGTTGATTGTGCTGATTTTGAAAAATGTGACATTTGTTTAGCACCAAAAACTGTAGATTTAGGAAGAGCAGTATTAACTGTCCTGGCAGTATTAAAAAGTTTTAGGCAAGTTTTCATTAAAACTGCTCTTGGAACCATGTTCCTTTGAGCATTAGGGTGAGTCCTGTTGGTAGTATAGTTGTAGTTCACCCTGTTATAATTATTACCATATACCATGATGGTATTTACAATGAGCTTGAACATGATCAAACTCCCACAAACAAAACATGCTTTATTATACATCACAAAATCACTACCTAGCTGTTGGGATTTAAGATTATTCAAGTTTCTTTGATTTCCCCTAGGTTTTTGTGATATGTACATCTCTACATACTTAACCGGTTTTCTAGCTATTTTGTCTTGTTGTTTAACAAATTCTATTTTAGTAGGACAAACAGGTTGCTTCTCTTTCTCTGACACCAACTCCTTAACCAATGGGGTATCATGAGTTTTCTTAACCTCATTAGAGGTATCTACACAGACACTCTTGCTGGCTTAGGTCCATAGCCTTTAAACTCAGGCTGTTGGAACTCCTCGAGACTAGAGTTAGAGAAAGAAATCATTAGTTGGGGGGCGAAGATAAGCTGTTAGGTGATGGCGGACCTACTTATAAACCACGCCTTTTCTATTGTTATCAGATATTTGGCTCCCTGTTAATTTGTCTAAGCATTTAGAAGCATTTTCAAATTTGTCAATTTTAATCTGATTACACTCTTTTTCTTTCTTAAGCTTCTCTATCTTACTTTTAAGAGCAATGATTTATGAGTCTTTAAATGAGGCATCTCTTTTTAGAACAGCAATTTGATCACTAAACATAACTTCATTTTTCTTGTAAAAGACAAGTTGTTCTTCTACAGATGCTAAACCTCTTTTATAAGTAGCTAGATTAAACTCAGATTTATTAAATTCTACTCTTAAATTATCAAGTTGAGTTTTAAGAGCTTCAAAGCTTTTAAGACAAGTGTTAGAGAAAGTTTTGTCATTGTATACCTCAGAGTTTGAGAAAGCCATAAGTGCCATGGTTGTAGTCACTTCCTCTTCTGCCATAAAGCTCCAATCAAAACCAGCTCCATCAATAGCCACCATTACTTTGGAAGAAGTTTCTTCCAAATTCATAGTCCTTCTTGAGCTATCTTGGTTTCTGTTCCCATTATCATGATTCCTAGGCCTACTTTCTTGATTCCTAGGACTTTTGCATTCCCTTGCAAAATGTCCCATTTTATGACAGTTGAAACATTCTACATTGGACTTGTCATATCATGCAGTATCACTTCCATTGATAGTGATCTTCTTCCCAGTTCTTTGGTAATACCTTCTTGCTCTCATACTTAGTAATGCCAATTGCCACTTCAAATCCATTTCTTTAAGATCATCTTCATGGATTTGTTCTAGGTCTTCATAAACAAGTTGAGACCCATTTGGTTGATTGGCTAGAAAAGCATAGACAGTGGCATCACTCAAGTTAGCAGTACTATCAAGAGTACTATCATTACTAACTGAAGAGTTAGCAGTACTAACTTGAACATTAGCAGTATTAACTTTATTGATACTGCTAGGAGATGAAACAAAGGCCATATTCTGAGAGCTTGAGCTTATGCTTGATGTTGCAGTTCTTTTGACCTCTTGTTCAACAATCTTAAAATTGTTGTAGAGATCATCAAAGCTCATTGAGTCAAGATCTGGTTTATTCCTCCAGACCACAACATGAGTGTTCCATTCAGAAGGCAGACTTCTTAAGAACTTTAAATTGAGATCTTCTTAGGAGATGTTTTCACCTAAGATGGCCAACTGGCTTACTATTTTCTGAAGCCTGTTAAAGATAGAGTCAAGTGACTCTGTGCTTGGAGCATTGAAGTTCTCATACATCTGCTTTAGAAGTGTCTTTTGTGTGTTCTTTGTGGCATCATTGCCACCAAATCTTGTTTGTATTGCAGCAACCAAAGTCTTGGCATCCTTGTATTGATTAAATGTTAGTAGATACTCATTTGGAAGTTCCATCAGCAACATACTTCTGGCTTTTACATCATTCTTCTTTTGGGTCTTCTCTTCAGTAGTAAACAGCAATGGTTTCATTGGAAGTGTAGAGTACATCAGCATTTGATGTTGTTCGTGCTGTTGGATTTAAAGGAGTTGCCTTTATCTATAATCCCATAGAGTATAGTCTCTGAAAATTGAAAGTATTGCCTATTCTTAGTCTCCTGTCTTATTTCACCGTGCTTGGAAGTGGCGGTTTTGGCCGCTGCATTGGTTTGTGTAGTTTCTAGATCCATCTCTTTTGTAAAAAGAGTTCTTCTTGATTGTTTCTTCTAGATCAAAGTTTCAGAACACAATGCTTCGATACCAATTGTGGAGTTCTCAAAAACTCATTAGATAGTTTAAGCTCAGTTTGATTAGAACTTATATCTAGGAAAAATAAGAATGAACATGAAAGAATGCATAGCGGAAATAGCATAATGAACAAAGTTATTTTGACAAGGTTTTTCATTCATATTATTCACTATTCGCCCCAATTCTAGATGATCAATTCTAGGACAGTTACTCTAACTAGTAACAGGATCAATGAAACATTGATCTTGAGGCTACAACACTCATTCTAGGCGTTTACAATGAACCACATGCCTAGAACACACACATACACCTTTAGTCGACTACATTTTATGTGCAAACAAAACTACACACCTAATGATCTCTTTATATAGTAGAGATCATCTAGGTTTACAAAGGATAAGAACAAAGAATATCTTTTAAACATTAAGCTTTATCTTCTGTTATCTTTATCTTCTTAAGGAGATCTTCTGAAATCTTCAAAATCTTCCATCTTTTGAAGAATTCTTCTTTTGCGTTTTAAGTCATTTTTTTATTCTTTTATTCATTTTGTCTCATCAAATCAAGAATCCCAACATTCTGGGCTACTGTCAAGGCGAAAACTGTCAATGGGGAAGTACAGTTACAAGCCCTAGTGGATGGAAAGAAGATCACCATTACTAAGTTGATTGTAAGAAGAGATCTTCAACTAGAAGATGCTGAAGGTGTTGATTGTCTACCCAATGCTACCATCTTTGAACAACTTACATTAATAGGGTATGAGAAAATTTCACAGAAGCTTACTTTTTATAAGGCATTCTTTTCCTCACAATGTAAATTCCTTATTCATACTATTCTACAATGCCTAAGTTCTAAGACTACTACATGGAATGAATTTAGTATCACTATGGTATCTGCAATTATCTGTTTACCTATAAACCAGAAGTTCAACTTTTCAAAGTACATATTTGAAAGTATGGTGAAGAACTTGGAGAATGTGTTTGGTAAATTCTTGATGTATCCAAGGTTTATACAAGTCTTTTTAGATAAACAAATTGAAGGGATGCCTACTCAGAAGAGAATTTACATTGCACCCTCTTACACTAAGAAGATATTTGGGAATGAGAAGGGTTGGAAAAGGTTTTTCTAGAAGGGAAACATCATTATTCCAAACAATGATGGTACAAGATCAAGAAGTGGGTGAAGGTTCAGAAATGCCAACTAATCTCTATTCAACATACCCCACCATTTATTAACCATCAAGATCTCATCTTTAAAAGAAACAAAGATCAAAAAGGTCAAAGAGAAAGGACACTGAGGTACCTCAGCCTAGTAGTTTAACAACCAATGTAGCAGATGAGGTTGTCAATGAGGAGATGGATGACAGTTTGGAAAGGGCTGCCACTACTGCTACTGGCTTAGAAGTAGAGCAGGACAGTGGTAACATTTATAAGACCCAATCCAAGGCAACACTTAATGAACCAGGTTCCTCATGAACTAGTTCAGGTAGTGGTCCCAGGCGCAACGACACATAGGGGATTAATTTGCACAGGATAGGTATGAGGAATGTTCTAAACATTTCAATGAATACACTTGCTCGCAAGAGGTAACACACTTTGAAGTGGTGATGATAGACTGAAACTTGAGGAATTGATGGCATTATGTACAACTTTACAATCAAGAGTTCTTGCTTTGGAGACTACAAAGACCACTCAAGCTACTGAGATTGCAAGTTTAAAAAAGAGAGTCAAGAAGCTAAAGAGGAGGAATAAGACAAAAACTCATGAACTTAAAAGATTATACAGAGTTGGTTTATCAAAAAGGGTAGAATCCTCTAAAGATAAAGGTTTGGGTGAAGAGGATGCATCCAAACAAGGGAGGAAAGCTGATATTGATGCTAATGAAGCATTTTTACTTATTGCAATGTAGGACTGATGAAGCTAGTTGTGTTATGACTTGGATGGTGATGAGGTGATTGTTGAAAGTGTATATGTTGTTAAAACTGCTGAGGAAACAAGAAGTATGGTTGAAGAAGTTACTACTATTACAATTCTAGTTAGTGCTGCTACAACTACAACTATAACAACTGCAATAACTGATGTTGAAATGACTTTGGCTCAAGCACTAGCAGAATTGAAGAGTGCAAAACCTAAGGCTACAACAATAACTACAACACCAACACTTACAACAATAACTGCTGTTATAACAACTATAGCTATTAGCACAAGACCCATAGCTAAAGGGATTGTTATTCATAAACTGGAGCAAGCACCTACACCTATAGTTTCTTCACAACAACCATCACAGGTTAAGATTCAAGACAAGGGTAAAGGCAAAATGGTTGAACCGGAACCTGTGAAGAAAATGTCTAAGAAAGAACTGTCAGGGCTTGATTTAAAGAACTAGCCTTCTTTAAAGGCTACAGCTGATATGAAGAAGTAAGAAGAGAAGAAGAAAGGATTGCCAAAGAAAAAGCTCAACAAATAGAGGAAACCAACATAGCTTGGGATGATGTTCAAGCTAAAATTGAAGCTGATTATCAGTTGGCTCAAAGACTGCAAGCTCAAGAGCAAGAAGAATTGACTAATGCTGAAAAGGCAAGATTGTTTGTATAATTCTTAGAGCAAAGAAGAAAACATTTTGCAGTAAAAAGAGCAGAAGAGGAGAGGAACAGACCACCAACAAGAGCTCAATAAAGGAGTATCATGTGTACTTATTTGAAAAACATGGAAGGATGGAAGCCCAAAGATTTGAAGAACAAGTCATTTGCCAATATTCAAGAATTATTTGACAAAGCAATGAAAAGGATGAATACCTTTGTTTACTACAGAACGGAGCTGGTGGAAGAAAGTTCAAAGAAAATTGATGCAGAGATAGCACAAGAGAGCAGTTCAAAGAGAGCAGGAGATGAGCTAGAACAAGAAAGCTTTAAAAAGCAAAAGTTAGAAGAAGACAAAGAGTCTGAAGAGCTTAAGCAATGTTTGGAAATAATTCCAGATGATGGAGATGATGTAACTATTGATGCTACACATTTACCTACTAAATCTCCAACCATTGTTGACTATAAGATTCACAAAGAAGGAAAGAAAATCTTTTTCCAAATTATCAGAGCAGATGGTAAGCATCATATGTATATAACTTTTGGAAAGATGCTTTAAAACTTTGGCAGAGAAGACTTGGAAGTTCTTTGGAGTATAGTCAAAGCTAGATTTAAGAAAACAAAACGAGTGAATTACATGGATAATTTCTTACTTCTTATATTAAAGACCATGTTTAAACATCATGTTGAAGATAATGTATGGAAGAATCAACAAGGATTAGTTAAAGTGTTGAACTGGAATCTTTATTATTCTTGTGGAGTTCATTGTGTAACAATGCAATCCATGCTATTTTATCTATTGGTTGAGAAGATGTATCCACTTACAAAACATACACTACATCAGATGTTTAATGATGTGAAGCTTCAAGTTGATTATGAGTGTGAAATGGCGTTTGAGCTTCTTAGATTGGTCAAGAAACAACTTAAGAAAGGCTATATACCTGAATGAAGTGTTTGGAAGCATCCTCCTGGTGATTAATGAAGCTTTCAATAAAGAAACTTGAGATTTTGAAGGAGAATATCAAGTTTAGGGGAGGATTGTTGGGATTAAAAGTCTTCTTAGAGTTAGTGTTGCTCAGGTTTGTGTTACTAACCCTAGCACAAATTTAATGAAAAATATGCTAAGTACTTAGTACTGCTAGTGTAACTTAGTTACTACTGCTTGTGTAACTTAGTATTGCTAGTGTATATTAGTACTGCTAGTTACTACTGCTAGTATATGTTAGTACTGCTAGAGTAAAGTTAGTTCGGCTTGTGAAGATTGAAGAAAATATTCTAAGTAGTTACTACTGCTTGTACACAGTTAATGTTGCTGGTGTATAAGTTACTACTGCTGATGTTAAAAGTTAATGCTGCTAGTACAAATGTTACAACTGCTCAAAGATTAAGACTGTTGAAAGAGTTTCTACTGTCAGAGAAAGGATAAAGACAGAAGAAAGGATAAAGATTGATTGGAGATCAAGATTACTTACGTAATAAGTATGAGTTATTTATAGAATAGATCATAGTGAATATTCTAAGTTTTAGGAATATATTATAAATCGACTAGGACTCCTTGGTTTATAAAAGGAGGTCCTAAGGCATAGCGTTTGCTATTTAGAAATCTTTGTTTTTGATATCGTTATAGCTTCAAGGTTTTGTAACCCTAATACTAGTTAGAGTATTCGTATTAATATATTGAAGCTTTGTTTGTTAATATGTGTGTCCATTAGAATTACTATTCTATTGCATATTCTTCTTATTGATCAAAGATTAGATTCCGCATAGTCTTTGATATATTTTACAAAGTTTCTACCATAGTTGTGTAGGATTTACCTTGTATAACTAAACCTTACACAAGCTAAGGAATTCAAGATCTATTCAAGTGGTATCAACACACACACTCAAACCTTACAACTATAATCTACTCTTGATGGTAATAAATTGTTTGTGAACCATCAATACTTTAATACAAAACCTTGCAAGTATACTTCACTCTTGATTGAGAAAGAACCTTTGACCCGTATGTCGATCATACACAAACCCTATCACTAGACTTCACTCTTAATAGTGATGACTACTTTCACATACCTAAACCTCACAAGAAACACTTCAACCATACACTCAAACCTAACAATTATACTTTACTCTTGATAGTAATAGTTAGTTCAACAACCTTTAATCCTCACAAACATCATACTCAAAATGTATCCCTATACAATCTTGATATCAAGAACATTTCACCAACTTGATTACCTTCACCACCAAATATTGGTCCTCACTTTCAAACTCCCATACCAACGAAATTATCTCCTCAAGAACACTCCACACTTATCCAATAACCATTACAAGTGATCCTTTCATTTTTTTTTCACAATTGAGTCTTTTAGTTTGTTTCCACTTACTAGCAAGTGAAGAACATAAAGAAGATATTCAATCTTCAAGTGTTATTGAGTCACCATATTATTGTGTCTTTCATTTTTTTCACTATGAAAGAACTACCACCTCGTCTCACATATCCACCTTTGTTCGTCAACATTGACAACCAAACACATGCAACCCAATCACTCATGTCATCGTTAGTGCAAATGATATATTATTCTAAAATGTCCTTATCAACCTTATCTCAACACCTTCCCTCTTCGTTCTCGCTCATCCTTCACCACTTTCCATTATATGGAATTGTTTTTATTTATTTCTAGGTGCATATCATTTTTCACTATATATTCTTGTCATAATATAACTACTTTCGAGTATATATTTTTGACAAGACGCGTTAAAATATTATTAACATCATATTACTTTTATATGTCATAATAATTATTTCTCTTTCTTCTAAGAACATACTTGGAGTATGTCTTCTTAACAAATCATCCTTATCGTCAACATTTAGTTCAACCCAAAGTCTTACAAAAATGTTTTTCCTAGAACACCCACACATGAAAAGCACACATATGCTTAACAAACAAACCTTGAAGATTTAGGAATCTCTCAATACAACCTTTGATGAAAGTCTATCCGAAGTCAAATCATTATCTTTAGTAGATAATCAT
>BQNB010009470.1:30847-86708 GCA_026074375.1 Tanacetum coccineum | reverse complement strand
AATTAGCCCCGCTGCAACGCATGAGTTCTTTTGCTTGTTTTTATATATTTTGTGACACGTATAATATACAGTGCAAACAACTGTTAAAACCCCTCCCCTCAAATTCAACAATTTCGTATCTTTACCAAGCTACAAATATATACTCCTTCTGTCCTTAAATAAGTGTCCACTATTTACTTTTGAAGTCATTCTTTTGCAACTTTGACCTTAATTATACAATATACTAAAGATGAAAATGCTATTTTGTCCTTTAGTGACTACGATTTTAGGCCAAAACCATGAGCCCATTACGAGCCCACCACTAACCCAAAGTAAAAACAAAACTTTTGGCATCCCAAAATTAAATATAAAAGAAAACTTACAAAACGACCCCTCAACTTTTAAACATTTACGACTTTTTTATACAATAAACTTTATTTGCCAAATATATAGCACAATATACTAAAGATGAAAATGCTATTTTGTCCATTAGTGCCTACGATTTTGGGCCAAAACCATGAGCCCATTACCAGCCCACCACTAACCCAAAGTAAAAACAAAACTTTTGGCATCTCAAAATTAAATATAAAAGAAAACTTACAAAACGACCCCTCAACTTTTAAACATTTACGACTTTTTTATACAATAAACTTTATTTGCCAAATATATAGCACATATCTACCGACACATTCAGATAAAAAATACCATCAGAAAGATCTTCGAATTGCGAACAAAACGAGTCCAATATTGTAATGCTTCTGACGTACGCACAATTTTATAAAAAAATGTTGGAGTGTAATATACATAGTAAAAAAGATAATTTCCAAAGGGCCCCTCAACTTTTAACTATTTACGACGTGGAAAGATCTTCCAATTGCGAACAAAACGAGCCAAATATTACAATTCTTCCAACATACGCACGATTTAATAAAAATGTTGAAGTTTAATATAAATAGAAAAAATTACAAACTGTATCCTCAACTTTTAACTATTTACGACTTTTGTTAACCAAATATTTTGCTAACCAAATGAGTAAAACATAATATACTCGCCCCAACGACAAAGACTCATTCAAATTCCGTGATTGTTAAAAAATGTTGAGTGAAATAAAATACATATGTTGCATACAAGTTAGCCCCCGCCACAATGCGCGGACACATTCCCACTTAATATTCATTTGAAATCGATTCGGAAAAAAAATATGTCCCGCAGCAACGCGCGGCCAATTTCTACTGCTTGTTATATACATATACTAAAGATGGCATGAAACGACGTGGTTTCATGCCACTTGCTACAATACTTTTTTATTGGGCTAACACTTTGGTCCGGTTTATTGGGACCATGGCTGCTGGTGTCTTTTTGTATACTTCTTTTTTGAAGAAAAGATTGCAAGTCAAACAAGTGTGCTAACTCACCTTTCAGTTGAGAGCATAATCCAACTCACAACAAAAAAACATTTAATTGATAAGACATTTCGTAGCGTTAAATGTTAACATCGGGGAAAAAATATTACAAAAGTACCGATTTATTTAGATAAAAAAATACCCGTGGAAATATCTTCGATACCTAATAACTTTAAAATAATCGACAGGGTCACAAACGTACAACTCTAGATTGCATTAAACGGTGTCGTTTTATGCCACTAAAAACCATAAGCCCAAATATATAACACATATTTACCCAAATCCCATAAAATTATATTTAAAAAAAACCCATATAGCAAAAAAAAAACAAACCTTTAAACATAAGACCCAACACATAAGCCCATATAAAAAAAACAACAAACTATTAAAGATGAGACCGAAAAAATAAATCCGAAAAAAAAATAATAATAATACAATTTTAACGCCCCGCAGCAACGCGCGGGACATAAGCTTATATAGGGAAAAAATAAACTATTAAACATATACCGAAAAAATAAACCCGCACAAGTATTGCAATGCTTCTGACATACGTACGATTCTATAAAAAAACGAGCCAATTATTGCAATGTTTTTAACAATGGCATCAAAACGATTTTATAAAAAACCATAAGCCCAAATATATAACACATATTTATCCAAATCCAACAAACCTTTAAATATAAGACCCAACACATAAACCCATATAAGAAAAAAAAACAAACTATTAAACATGAGACCGAAAAAATAAACCCGGACAAAATACAATAAAAAAATAAAATAAATAAATGCCCTGCAGCAACGCGCGGTCGTCATTTAAGGCACACGTGATCCCATAAAATTATATTAAAAAAAACCACGTATAGCAAAAAAACAAATCTTTAAACATGAGGCCCAACACATAAACTCATATAAAAAAACAAACTATTAAACATGAGACCGAAAAAATAAACCCGCACAAAATACAAAAAAAAAATTAACGCCCTGCAACAACGCGCGAAAAATTAACGTCCCGCAGCAACGCGCGGGTAATCCTGCTTGTTAAACATATACACATTTTGCATGTCGCTAGCCGCCAAAAAATTTTGAATCCATAACTGGGCTCCTTTTAACCAGTGTTTTGAAACCCGGTTCGATCCGGCCGGGTCAACCGGTTGAACCGGTTCCGGTCGAAAAAACGGGTCATATTAAACCGGGTTTCATATTTTCGAAACCCGGTTAGACCCGCTGGGTTTTGAGTGACCCGGGTCAACCCGGTTCACGAGACCCGGCTGGGTTTCAGTTTTTTCGTGTTTTTTTCTAAATAAAGCATGTTTATTGTATATGTTTGTGACGTAATTTTATTTTTACATGTTATATTTGTTAATAAAGAGATTTAATACTTAATATATGAAATATTTCATGATTTATATACATACTTTTTTCTAATCTTTGCAAATATATTTTATTTTTTTGTTTTGGAAGACCGCGTTGACCCGGCGGTCCAACCGGTAACCCGGTGACTCGACCGGGTCAATTAAAGACCCAGTTTTCAAAACATTGCTTTTAACCCATTTGGTGTACCACATGTCTATGGCCGGTGTTAGGGGTGTTGATCGGTTCGGTTATCGGGTTATTCGGTTAATTCGGTTCGGTTAGTTCGGATAAAATTTTTTTTGGGTCAACTCGATAACCGAACCCAACCGAACTAGAATTCAACCGAACCGAACAGAAATGGTGGGGTGCTTCTACAGTAAGGTCATAACGATATGAGACTGGTGCTGTAAATACCTACCTTTCGCCTAATTCCTTCGCACACAGCTTGAAAGGGTTTTTAGTAAAAGTTGTGACAGTGGTTGAAATGGAATAAAAAGCAAATCTATTTTGAGTAGCAAGGGGCGTATATTAGGGACGTGCTGATCGGGAGGGTGTTAGTGTTGGGTTAAGAGTATCGGATTAGGGGGGTGCTGGGTGAGGACGGGTGGCCAGGTTATTATATATTGCGGTTGGTCGTAGAGGGCCGCTTATGTGTCTCGATAAGTTTTCGATTAACTTGAGGGGAAGGGGGGTAATAAACTGTGTTTTGGTTGTTCAGTATGATATTAGGCTTGGTTGGTATCGTGTTGGAGTAATATAGACGTCTGGTTTGGGGTGCGATGGAGTTATGTACATCTACCGAGGAGTGGGTAGGGTCGGGGTGTATGGCAGGTTGGTTGGTGAGGGTAAAAGAGGTGTAAGTGGTCAATTTGATATAGTATGCGTGCGGCGCCTGTCCGGGTATTTTCACTTCATGATTATATGTCCTCAAGGACTCCTTGTGGTTAACCTACAAGGTCACCCGTCCTACCCTGTAAACCACCTATTTAACTAAATGAATGTTTGTTTTTGTGTTGCTTGACGAATTGCATCTTGAAAAAGTATACGGTATATCATGTTCAACTATAAACGGTAGTGCAAATCGAACCGAACCGAGAATACTTTTATATAATTTTTATTTATAAAATACATAATTTCGCTAAATATTTTACCCTTTAAAGTGTCTTGTATTTAATATATATATATATTTTAAAACTTTTTTTATAAAATTAATAAGAAATTAAATAACTTTTTCTTATAACTAAAATTAGTTAGCCAAATTTTTTGAGATTTTTGTAATAACCAAAAAAAATACTAATTTTAATAATAAAAAAATTGCGTCACATATGTGTCGCGATATGCCTTTACAAAAATTAATGTCGTTATACAGCAAACAATTTTATAAAAAACAAATTTTAATAATGAAAATGTTTTTTTTATGTGTAATAGGTTGTGACCACATATGTAGGTCGCTTTAAGTGCATTTTACAAATAAAATTGTCTTTTACAACAAGAACAAAAATAAGATTTTTTAATACATAAAGTGTTGAGACCCATTTTTGGTGCAAGGTGATTTTGAGAAAAAGAATGGTTTAACAAAGAATAAATATGTTTTTAAGCTTATATGTTGAGACACATTTGTGGTGACGAATTTGGAATTTGAGACGTTTTCGCCATATTTGAAAAAACTAAGTTGAAATAGTGGGTTCCGCTACTCTATCTTCCCACCCTCCTTCTCTCCTTTCCCCCGTTAACTGTCCCGGCGTCTTCTCTTACGGGTTTATATCCTCGTGCTTTTGCTTCACCTACCGTCCGCTTTTGGGTTCTAGCCCAAGGCCCTCCGCCCTCAATCTTCGTCTACCAATTGTGTGCTCTGTACTTTTGCTCTACTACTACGTGAGTCTCCATAAAATTCCGAAGCTATATGGCCCAATTGTTGTAGTGTATCTCACAAATCTAGATATCAAATAAGTAAAAACATATTTGTTAGTCTAAATAGGTAAACAAACATTGAGTATAAGCTAAGGATTACATCTATATTTTGCAGATTAGTTTGGAAACAAACCTTCTGTCCTTTGAGTGTTTGCAAATGGTCTACCAGGCTTTCTTTTTGTAAAATCAATAGACGGTTGCTAGGACAGTGGGAATTTTCTTTGTATTTTTGTGTATAGTAGCCAGAGTAAGAATATGGAGAACATGATTAAAGTGCGTATGAAATCTAATTTTTATTTCATGGTTTTAAAAGTAGTATACAGCATGCATGATTAGCAAAAATACCTTTAGATTCTTCCATGTTTATATTTGAGATTATATCATTAAATTTTTTTCGTTGATTATATTAATTCAAGATTATATTGTGTGTACAATAAATCCTAAAATATGGAAGTTTGAAAATGTATATAAATCTAAATATACCAACTAACTGAATTACATATTTAATTCATTTAATTTTGGATAATATCTCAATAAGAATGTCGTCATTTATAAAATTGAAGAATATACATACTATAATTTAGGCTCAAATCTGGATAAATATTTATAAATAAGTGTAAATTATTAAATTTTAAGAATCTACATGGTATAATTTTGGTAGATATCTGAATGAATTTTTTTTTTCGAACGGCGAAATTTTATTAACTAGCAAGGAGCCTAAGAATAAGAGAAAACATTTACAACAGAAATTTAAATAGAGGATATTTTTAGCCAAATTTCCTCCATGTGTATCGCCTCTTTATACATGTATTTTTACACCAAAAGACAAGACAACGAAACAATGTCATCAAGATCATCGAACCGAACGGGAGGTTTTATCATTTGAAGAGCTAACGGTTCCTGAGTAACAGCCGCATATCGGACCACCAATGCCACATAGAAAAACACCTTCCAAGGATCTTCTTGTTACTGCTTAGAAGCAGTCTTGATAGAGAAACCAACGCAGATCCCAAGTGTGAAAAGAAGACCAAGATTGACCAATCATTAATCACCATACTTCAAATATCGTAGCAAGTCGGATTGGAGCAGATTCAGCATTGCAAAAGGAATATGATTGCCCATCTTCTCTCAACTAAACCAGCCAAATCGGGCAATCAGGAGTTTGACTCTATGACGAGCTCCTGACTTCGCATAAGATTTAACCCTAGTATGGAAGACAATACACGCCGAGCTCTCACTACAAAAAAATATTAATTTCTAATAGGAACTATACTGTATCCATTTAGTCGGCCGAGTTCCTGAGTGGTAAGATACTGCTAATCACTTCAATTGAGGTTTACCCGAATCGATCCTTTTCACTCCTAGAGAGCGCCATCACTAGACGCATTCTATGCATAATACCACCTATCCAAAGCGAGTGAGGATTAAGGAAACCGATTCCAGAACAGATTAGCTCGGAGCTTCATTAAATATGAACAAGCTCAATACCCCCGAACTGATCTTCGAAAGACTTATGCAATAACCAGGCGCTTAGCAATTTTTGGTTGCAGACCATACAATTTTATCTCATTCTCTAAAGCGAACATATGAGGAAAACTATCACATAGGCTAATACTATTTTTTTAATTAAAAAGTGAAATTATATTTTGCTCATCATTAAACACATGAATATGAATATATGCCATTAATTTAGTTTTAAATGTGGTGTTTGTATGTTCTACAACATGCAATTTAGTGACATCTGACATAGAAGTTTCAGGACCTTACTTTATTCATGACGTGTCACGCATGGGGAATTTATGATGTTTAATAGTAACTATACGAATACATGAGTAATCAAATGTGTACTACCTTGAGGCTTAGGTGTTTAGTATCACGACTGCACGCGGTTGGCCGGCGTTGCCACGGCAGTGTACTTACATACCGCTGAGCGCGGCGTTGGGTCCTGGCGTTGGCACCGCGCCCCAGCATGTTGAGGTGATTAAAATAAAATTGCTTTTACCCCTAAATGCGTAACATATACTAGTTTTCAAAATTTTCCCCTTTATTTTAAAAGTTACCAAACCTACCCCCTAACGCTAGTTTTTATTAAAAAAAAATTAAAAAATTTACAAAACAGCCCCTTAACGGCTATATTTTAAAGAAAAACATATTTCATTTTTACCCACCCACACAACTTCATTATACAATAATTCATCTCTACCTCTTATTATTTTCTCACAAAAAAAACATACATTTACAACAAAAAACACTACAATACTCTTTCAAATGAATCAAAAAATCGAACCGTTTTTTTATATCGATGATGGAATCCGACGCATTCTCTTTACAAAAATAGCTGTCGAGTATCACGAATGGCTAAATTACAACTAAGAAGCTCAACCACGATTGACCCTGTAACCCCGATCTTCCTAAATTTTGACCTTTGAAGATGCGAATAAGACCGTCGTCTACGTAGCTGCTATTATGTTGATGATCATTGTAAGTATCTGTCATACTATTTTCGGATGAGAATTTCGATATGTAGCCTAAACTTTTTTCTAAAAATGTCCAATTGGCAGTTTCAAGTTATTACGGCCGTTCCTACTCCCACAAACATTTTCACTTGTCTTCAATATTCTCGGACTCGAATGTCGGGGTCGGAATTTCGTCATTATGAGCTTCTTATGAAGTGACAGCATAGCATAGCCAGACTGCATACGCGTCTAGTAGCGTCACCCGAGCGGCGTTTGATGAATATTTGCCAAATGCATCAACATCTTGTGAGACATACCTGACACGAGATGTCTATTTTCTTTAATAGATGTGCATCATAGAATTGTATATCTGACCGAAGTATTTTAACGATAAGATTACCAACACGTTGGAGAGGAATGTTGGATAAAAATTCGAAAAAAAGTCATACAATCGTTTCATGGTTTCCTATTGGAATATTATGTTTCTGGATTGTAATGATATGTATGCACTTAGGAATGGAAAAATTATCTAGGTGTCTTTGGCAATGCGGTCATAACGGTAGGGCGTATGATAATAATATACACATTACTTTAATGTGCTTGAGTTGTAGTCTTAGCTCAGCCAAGATCTGTGGTTTTGGCATTGCGTTTTATGCGCGTTTGTCGGGTCGGATAACTTATCAGATATTAATGTGTTATGATAGTTCGTCCGTTTAGGCGAACGACCGTCGTAGTTGTGATTCGATTTGCCCAGGTGGGTCAGTTTGTGGGGCGTACAAAAGTACTTTTCAATACGGAGCTTCAAAGTATCGTATAATAGGGTTATTTACTTGGGCTGATGGAATTTACCGGCACTTCTATTAATAAACCTTTGTTATGTGGCAAGTTTCTGTCAAATCATTCCACGGTTGCAACTAGCATCGAAGCATACGCTAACTTTACATAGCGTCAGAAAAGGTGCACGGATAAGATTTGGCTCGAGACTGATGCTTTCGGTGTTCTCGACAGGACGTTGGGAACTTCATTCATCAATCCGGGTCCCCGTGCATACGAAGTCAAACAAAATTATGATTTTGAGGGAGTGCGGAACGTGGTGGATGGTATTGGTGTTTTTGTTGTGATCGTGGAGTGGTGTTGGTATTGGTGTTATGCTGATGTGGCGCTGACGTGGCAGCAAAAACTTGGTGTTGCCAAGTTATGATACCTGACTCTCAACTTGGATGTACACCATTGATTTTTGTTTGTGTTTATCATTATCTGTATATAAAGATTCTCATAATAAGTTATTAACTTGACAAATACACATGATTAGTTTACATCAACATAATATTAAAAAAGTGGATGGTACAATAGTATTAAGGAGAATGTACGCATTGATTCATAAATGCATATATTGGTTAGCGAGTTAAGAAACTCAATGTAAAGATAAACAATTACCAAGCATGTATTAAAATAGTATAATCCAATAATAAACATAAATTGTATAAGAAATTTGAAAAAACAATGTGGACACTTCGAAACATTTGCACTTCTCCTAGGGTGAAACAAAATAAAAAAATCAAATATAATTCGTTTTTGTATTAGTTTTCATGATCTGTAGAATAATAATCCGTAGACTCATCATTGATAAAACTGTCTTTATCATCTCCATCTCCATCAGATACAGATCTGACACTGTACATGTCGGAGTCATATAAATCTTCTCCAACTTCATCATCAAAGTCATTTAAATATGGAAAGGGTAAAGACCATTTATTACCAACATACTTTCTCATTTGTACCGTAATGACCAACTTACTTTTTTTCGTACTCATTACACCCACGTATATTCAAATTTTGTTCGATATCACCAATATGACCATAAAATGACAATATTACCTTTGTCTTCTTTAACATATTTACAATTATAATTTTTTTAAATCTTAATTTTTTAAAAAGTACTTAAACAAGCACTTTAACAAAAAATAATTTTTTTTCATATGGAAATTCTTTAGTATTCTCTACTTTAGGTTCAACATCATGCTAATTATTAATTTTAATCAGGAACTTCCAACTTGGTTTAACCATGCTAAAATTAATAAAACACCCCTCGTTTCAAAACCTCATACCTACAATCTTATTGATGAGCCAATAGATGATGAGTTTAGTGAATATGTTAATTTGGGTGAAGACTTTGATAATTTATTTGGCAACGAAGCTCATGACGATGTTGAAAAAATTGGAAACAAAAGCAGAAGATACTAAAGAATTTTCATATTTAAATGACTTTGATGATGAAGCTGGAGAAGATTTATATGACTCCGACATGTACAGTGTGAGATCTGTATTTGATGGAGAGGAGATGATAAAGGCAGTTTTATCAATGATGAGTCTACGGATTATCATTCTACAGATGATAAAAACTAATACAAAAACGGATTATATTTGGTTTTTTTATTATGTTTTGTTTCACCCTAGCATAAGTTCAAATGTTTCTAAGTGTCCACATTGTTTTTTTTATTATGTTTTGTTTGACGCAAGATACTATTTAATCTAAACATTTCATTAATCAACAAACCAATTACCAGTGATACCAAGTGTTCCTCATGGCTCGTCGAAAAAGTCAAAAATTTAGTGTAATTTTTTTTAATTTTGGCCTTTTTTTGGAAAATGCCCCCACTCACATGCTAAAACCCAACATCCAACACTTTAAAACCTTATAAATCTTTCACCTCTAAGTCGTAATACTCGATTTATCATTTCGATCCTAGTATTTTCTTGAGGAAATAGTCTAAAAATGCATCGAAGTATCCCCGTTTTCTTTTTGTAGGCACTCATCTTTTAATTATTCTTTTGTGTGCCAAGAAATTGCTAAACTTTCTATTGTAGGCATGATTAACAAAAAAAATCTTACGTGGCACATCTTTAATACATTTTTTCAGTTTCACTTTTTTGCCAATGTTATATATGGGTCTTATACTTTATTTTTTACAAAATACATCCCTTTAACTCACAAATTCATTCTCAATTTTTATTTAGCTCAAGATCTAGATTCATTTAGAAATCTAAATTATCTCTTTCCACCATTTCATCAAACACTATCCTCGCATCATTCACTCGTCCTGCTTTCGCATACCCAAAAACAATAGTGTTCCAAGAGCACAAATCTTTCTCACACATTTCATCGAACACATTACGTGCATAGTCCTTCAACAGATTAAATTTATTTTCTCCAGGCCATCCTACTCGCCTACAACGGATTTAATTTACAGTGCGAAAACACCATCACACGATTACAATATCGAAGAGCAAACTACAACGGGTCTAACTGTGTCACTACAATAGGACTTCGAATCACATGCTTTCCATCAACCCACGAAAACGACCCAAACACAGCACCAGAATCACCCATCACTACACTCGTCCCGTCAATCTTCACAGTCACGTAGTAACTCAATTCCCTCACCTTATCGGAGAAAACCAACTTTCCAGGCCTCACCGATATCATAACACCCTTTGGTGCCTGAACCTTAACTGTATAAACTGAATTAACATCGCCAACATTCCTTACTCTCCTAATCAAAGTATTCCTTAAAACCCCCTTTTTCCCGGTCGAAAACAACGCAGCAATGGAAGGGTAATTCAAATTTTCAGGAACTGGTTTCCTTCTCAAAGGACAAGCAGCCGGTGATCGAGTGATCACCTGGATTGTCTTTGCACCATACCTAATTGAACACAAGAAACTAACATAATCTTCATTTCTCAGATCATACACAAGACCTGGATCCATTGCTAAATCAAGGTTCAAATGACCAACACCAAAATTATAAGGTGTAGTGGCGTTTCCTGTTGACTCATCCGTCATTGGTTCAAGCTGTTTATTCACGGTACTAGCAGTAGTCATAATCGCGGACTTAATAGCAGCAGGAGACCAATCAAGATGAGCCGATTTCAACAATGCAGCCGCACCACTCACATGAGGAGATGACATAGAAGTACCCGAAAGTATATTAAACTCGGTTTTCCTACTATCTGATTCCAAACCCGTCGGCCCAACTGCATCCGTCCACGCTGCCAAAATATTTACCCCGGGAGCAATCAAATCCGGCTTCAGTATCTCCGGATTCATCCCATTTGGTCCTCTACCCGAAAAAGACGCCATAACAGGCGCAGGCTTAATCCCTAACACCGTCCCCTTAAAATTTATGGTAGCCGTAGCTCGCCCTGTAGCCGCATACGCCTTAATCTTATCACCTTCATCCGAACCAACAGAACAAGCCGGAATCAAATGCGCATCACCTTCTAACCCTTCACCATTAGTAACACCATTAGACAAAGTCATACCAACACCACCCGCTTTTTTGACAACCAAACCCTTAGCAACTCGTGGATTACTACCTCTATCACAAATTACTATTTTACCCTTTACGGCACTAGCATCCAAAGCATTCTCCATACATTACGTGCATAGTCCTTCAACGGATTTAATTTATTTTCGCATACCCGTCCTGCTTTCGCATACCCAGAAACCATAGTGTTCCAAGAGCACAAATCCATAGTCACAGGGATCGCCAAACCCTTGGCGATTTTCGATCTGGATCGCGCGTTCCCAATCGCGGTTCG
The DNA here is from genome assembly GCA_026074375.1 of Tanacetum coccineum. Classification (NCBI taxonomy): domain Eukaryota; kingdom Viridiplantae; phylum Streptophyta; class Magnoliopsida; order Asterales; family Asteraceae; genus Tanacetum; species Tanacetum coccineum. Next base: position 75,004 of record BQNB010009470.1, on the reverse strand, counting down.
GTAGCGATCTGGATCGCCGTGGACCGCGAACCGAATCGTTCCCATCGTCGTTCCCATTATCGTTCCCAATCACACCGAATCGGCGATCCAAAAATTATCAAATCGACGATCCAACAATTAGCAAATCGGTGATTTATGGCCTCGAAAACGCGTTTGATGGCTATGTAATACAATTGTGTGTAGATGGGAGGTTTGAAGGTTTATTGTGTAAAATTATATGAAACTAAACAATATTAGTTGTGTACGCCGTACCAAAGTATTTGGTACACCGAACCGGAATATATGGTACACCGAACCGAATCGAACCGAAATGAGCCTACCCCCCGTCGTACCAGATTTTAAGAAATAGCGAACCGCGATCCCGTACCGCGATCCCGTACCGGAGCGATCCCCGTTCCATGTGACTATGCACAAATCTTTCTCACGCATTTCATCGAACACATTACCTCACCCTCCTTCATTCTGGTGACATAGTCCTTCAAGCTGGTCATCTCGTCACCACTCTTGATGACGGATGGGTATCTCATAAGCAACTCAGCGAGCTGGTCAAGACTGTCTCGTTAAAATCCTTGTGGATACCCAACTTGAGGTTCTTAGAGAAAGCTTCATAAATATAGTGTTCCAAGAGCACAAATCTTTCTCACGCATTTCATCGAACACATTACGTGCATCCACTAATTGTTGACCTGGTAAATATAGAACACTTAGAATAAGTACCCAATAACCTAATTACGCATTAATGAACTCCCACCAACAACAATGAATTGCATACAAACCAGTAATCCGCTCGACTAGACGAGCAAATATATATAAAGGTGTAATTCATACCTAGTGGTGTAAGCACTCATTCCACTGAACTGTATTAGTCAAAGTATCATGTGAAGTTTCTCTATTTTTTAGTCTTTCGGCTTGATTTGTATCTTTGTTTTGTGACAATACATATGCTTAGCCACTAAAAGCTTATTTCAGTTATACATAAGCACAAGAAATCACCTTTTACTTATGAGATCCAAATAAAAACCAATTTTATAATCCAAAAAATGATTTTTATGCAAAAAAGTGATAAGAGATGTTCGATTAAACATCCTATCTTTATAGAATGGTATTGTTGAAAAATAGAATAACTGATAAACATGCTAAACGGTGATATGGGTATGAATAACCTTATCCTTAGATTTTGAGTCGATTTTTCATCTGTTAAACAGGAGTGATTAGAGTTTTGTGATTTTGGTTTGTGTAGATTTGTACTTTGGTTACAGACATTGGAAGAGAAAAAAGTATCTAAATTTAAAAGGGTGGAAAATTAAAAAGAATAAAGTGTAAGGACGAAATATAACATTGACAAAAGAATAAAACGGTAAATTTTGTATTAATATTTGACAGGTTAGCAGTTTTTGTTAATCATGCCTACAATAGAAAGATTATCAATTTTTTGACACACAAAAAAATAATTAAAAGATGAGTGACAACAAAAAATAAACGAAATATTTTGATGCATTTTTAGACCATTTACTCATGTAATAATACAATGACCAAATATGCAAGTGGCTAGATTACCCATTGACTAAAACAAAAGAAATACAAATAATTGTTGTTCCTTTTAAAATGATTACTACAAACTAAAGATAAATAATTTATAAAATCAAGAGTAAATTGCAAAAATCGTCCCTAAGGTTTTGTCAAATTGCATAATTAAATTATTTTTTAGTTTCACAGTCCAAAATAGTTTGAAAATTGCAATATAAAATCCAAAAATCAAACCTATTTGCAAAGAAAACGATCCCTGGTGGACCAAGCAATTTGGAACAAAACCTTAAATCAGGACGAAACAACTGCATATTTAATTTGGCCAAAAGCCTAGAAGAGGACGAAACATGCAATTTGACAAAATCTTAGGAAATCTATGGCACTTTCAAACTATTTGGAAAACAATGCAATTTGCAAAACCTTGGGGAACCGAATTCATTGAGCAATTTTAACTCCTACAAAATTCAATCTCCCACATATAATAGCGTATTGATAGAGGTTTAAACAGTTAAAGCAAAAATAAATAAAACAGTTTAAACAAGATTTGATAAAAATTCTTATTATAAATGAATCAATTAAAATTTTTACTATAATTGTCAAACAATAAAAATTTTACAATGATGGCCCACTTATTGGATAAAGATCACAATAGCATGTCAAAAATTAACATTAATTGTAAAGTTAAGGTTATTCAGTGAAGGGTAAAAAAAAGATGAGTCATGATTTTAACAGATTTTAATTTTGTATTTATTCTAAGATATGCACATCCCACACAAAAGCAACTTGAAACAATTACATCCTTAAGGGATATATTAGCTACATAATTCTATTGTAGCTCATTGGCTACAAATTTGTATTTAAAACATCGTAGGGTCCATACTGTATTCTGTAAAGTGGGACCTTGAGTCATTTTGTGTGGGTCCCATGATAGATCGTGTTCTTGTCTGTACTTTTGAGTGAGGAGGGACTTGTAGCTAATTGCTTACAATAAATGTAGCTCAAAGAAAATCCCCTACCTCTACATAATTATTGTTGGAACATGGGAAGAATCCTTTATGCGCTCATAAAATCAATCAGTTTAAAAACGTCGTTTTTTATTTAGGATTAATTTAATTATCTACTACTATAAATAGATAGGAAAATTTGATTGTGTTTACCGTATTACCCTTCTATTGAAAATGATATTATAAACTTTAAAGAAGACACGTGTTAATTAGTTAAGGGTAAATAAAATTGTCATTATGTAAAAAGTAAAAGAGAGAAAACGATAATAATTATGCTTTTTTTAAACAGTGTGTTTTTTGTCGGGGAATTTTTATTTGAAACGAAGGGAGTAACATTTAGTCATTGCAAGTTTAGTAGTTAAACTAACTAATCAAAGACTTAAACATGGAAATAACCACATCCGAAGATATTAAAAAAGTTTTTTTCCACAAATTACACTAGTGATGCAGTTAAATATCGGTACGGCTGTAAACGTATCAGACGAACACGAACGAAGCCTTGTACAAAGTTAGTATCATTTAAATTTCTTAAACCAAGAACAAAAAACGGACACGAACCGCTAAATACGAAACGATAATATTAACTTGCTCATATTGCTTTTAATAAGTAAAATGAGTTGTATCAAGTTCGTTTATCAATCGTTCAAAAATAGAAACTAAACGAACATAAACGATCGAACATAAATGAACGTAAAAAAAGAAACATAAAATTTATCATACAAAGTTTAATATTTTATTTTATAAGCGTTGTTATGTTTAAACATACTAGTTTTAAAAGTACACAATTAAAAGATATCATATACGAATATAAACAAATAAATGAATATAAACGAACGTTAATGAACGCATAATCGAACCTCCACGAACATAATTGGACGCACGTAACTTTTGTTCATATTCGTTCATTTAACTAAACGAACATAAAATAATGTTCATTTTCAATGAACATAAACGAATTTTTTACTGAACGATTTATGAAATATTTACTGAACGTTAAATATCGGTATTTTTTAAGCGAGTCTACTGAAAACACTAAAAAAACATTGTATATTTTTGTGACCCTGAAAATGTGTCACTAAAAGTAAAATTTCCACAAAACTATAAAAAAGCGTCATTAAATTTTTTTATTCTTCTTTTACATTTAAGAAGTGTAAGTAAAAGTCTAGTGGATAAAAGTATATTTATAGTGACACAAAAAAGTGTGCGGATGCATTTTTTTGCCTTTTAGACACATTTTGTACATAAAAAATGTCGTTAAATCTCAATATTTTAAACTTTTACCAAAAAGTGTCATTAAAGTTAGATTTATTGACACTTTTTTGTGTCACTAAAACCTCTCACTGTAGATCTATTTTCTTGTAGCGGGACTATCATTTGGTTTTCGTTTTCTATATGTAATGACACAAAATATATGTTTCAAAATAACCTACTCCTTTCGTCTCAATTTAATTGTCCTCTTTTGAATTTTTAAAGTCTTTCTTTATCAACTTTAATCTTTAATATTTTTGTTTGTGTTATATAATACTTATGACAATTATACTAATGAAAAATATACATTTAAAACCAATAAATTCACATATTTTACATCCAATATTATATAACACAAACAAAAATATTTAAGATCAAAGTTAAAAAAAGATTTCAAAACGTCAAAAGAGAACAATTATTTTGAGACGAATAAAGTACTAATTTGCTTTTCTGGTGTTAATATTTATTTTTGCTAGACATCAATGAGTGCGATGACAAAAGCAATTGTTACGGGAATTGCATTAATACAGAAGGAAGTTACAATTGCACATGTTGGCCAGGATACACCGGTAATGCTAAAACACTAGATGGATGTCAACTTGATGCTAAAGGTTCACAATTTCCAGTTATGATATTCACATTAGGTAACTCATCATATAGTCAAGTAACCATATATGTGACGTTTTTCTTTCTAAAACAACCAATATTAATATAAGTGTAAATATGGTGCTATTAGCTGAATAAAAGTTTCCTTTTATTTCCCATATAGCTCTAGGAGTTGGCTTGCTAGCAATTTTATCTGGAGTGGCCGGGATTTTCTTTGGCGTAAGGAAGAGGAAACTATTGGGCCGAACCCAATTAGTGGGCTAATCCCAATCTGCTGTACAAAGTTAGTTACAAAAGCAGTTACAAAATCAGTTATTAGGCAGTTATTTTGGAAGGGACACGTCTGTTGGTTCATCCGAACCATCACGACCATTCAATCATACCCTTTCGTTATGTATAAATAGATAGAACATGTTGTAAACAGATGATGATGACAGATTCAGATTAATAAAACTTTACTTTTTGGTATATTTTGATTACGGTTTAGAAATTCGATCCAACATTTGGCATCAGAGCTTTTGGTATTAAAACCAAATCATCATATACCGTTGTCAAAAAAAAGTCACTGTGTTCGTTTCTGAATCAAAGAAAATAGCCGCATCATTTTTCGGACCAAAACAGTTTGCAAATCACACAAACACAATAAAAAAACATCTTGTGTTTGTCAAACAAATTATATCAGGCGAATCCAGCAATTGCTACCAAGTGAATAATCACTGGCAACAAAAGGGTTTCACCCACTTGCAAACGTTGTGTCAAGAACACAATAAACCAAAAACAAACATAACCTAGAAATTAGATTAAGGGTTGGGCACGGTTAGAATCTCTTTCACAGATTCAAAACAAAAAACCCACATCGAATCAGATAACACAAAGTCATCATCAAAGGGGCACAAATCAGAATCAAAAGGAGCGAACACACCTGATTCTGAAGGAAACAAGAACCGCACCCTTAGTCGAACCCTCAATCGATTCGTGTTACCCACAATCATCCATATCTCGAACGAATTTCAAAGATCCCCAATTTGCGAAACCCTAATTTCGCACATCAATCAAAAGGGAACCAGTGGTTACGAACACGATCGCAGAGAACAAACTGTTGTAACCGGCCTTTTAATCATGCGGACTTAACCATCACAAGGAAGGAAGAAAAAGAAAACCAACTGGTCTCAACAGAGACTCGTTTTCTCCAAAGAACAAAAGAAACACGTCTAGTCTCCAAAAAGAAAAAAAAGGAGGTGCATAATATAAGGAAAAAGGGCACCGGGTATATAATACCCAACAAGTTTAAAAAATAAACCGATTAACCCTTCCACTTTTGTTTATATATATAGTTTTCTTTAAAGTTTTTTGCTATTTTGCACATAATACATTTTTAGAATTTGTCCTAATAGATAAAAAACTTTTAATAACAAAAACTATTATAATAGTACAAAATAAAATTCTATTATAATAAATAAAAGATTTTTTTTAAATAACAAATAAAGGATTTTTTGTTATTAGACTTAGACTTTTAGACAAAAGTTTTAAAAATGTCCGGGAAGGATGATACTTCTAAAATAAAAGAAATTGGGTCAACAACCCATTTTCAATGCCCTATGTTGAAAGGGGCAAACTACACAACTTGGGCAATTAGAATGCAAATCATCCTCGAAGCGAATGGTTTATGGGAAATGATAGAACCAAATGAAAAAACCCAAGCAGACAACAAAAATGACAAAACCGCTATCGCATTCCTTTACCAAGCCTTACCAGAAGAACAATTGCTTCAAATCACAAAACACAAAACCGCAAAAACCGTTTGGGATGCTTTGAAGACAAGACACGTTGGAGTAAACCGTGTCCAGTAGGCGAAACAACAAACACTCAAATCGGAGTTTGAGATGTTACAGATGGAAGAAAATGAATCAATAGATTCATTTGTTACAAGGTTGACGGGTATTATCAACAAGGCAGCAAGCGTCGGATTAACATACGAAGATTCCACTCTCGTTAGAAAATTATTAAATGCCATACCCGACAGATTCCTTCATATTGTTGCATCCATTGAACAATACTCAGATTTATACGAGATGTCACTAGACAAAGCAATCGGGGGACTGAAGACTTTTGAAGAAAGACTCAAATACAAGAATAAAAGGCCAGTGAACACTCAGGAAAGTTTATTGTTCACACGACATGAAGATCAAGGCCAACAATTCAGAAAACGTGGTCATGGTGGATTTAACCAATCGCGAGGCCAAGAAAATAATTTCAAAAAAGAAACAAACAACAACTCAAATAAATTTACTCATGATAAGAGTAAGGTGATATGCTTCAAATGCAAGTAGTATGGGCATTTTGCAAACAAATGTCCATTAAGGAAAGAAGAACAATCCAATCTCATTGAAGAAGACTTGGAACCAACATTACTTATGGCAACTATTGAAGAAGCACCAGAATGGTTCATTAACCAACAAGAATCACGAATCAAGAATGGAAGGAAATTCCATTCAACTTTGACTTAACGATATCAAACAACAAGGAGTTGGCAATGAAAGCTTGGATGGTGGTATAACCGAAAGCATGAATCGACCTGGAATTTAGGAAGATATATACACAGCAACAACTCCAATAGGAAGGCAAAGTGTTGGTGGTATAACCAACCGAAAGCAATGATCAACCTGGACTTAAGGAAGATCACAACAATTAAGGAAAAATATGATCAACATGGACTTAATGAATATCACAACAGTAAAGGTGGAAATAACCGAAGAAGCAATAATCAACCTGGATATAAGGATGATCACTAGCACTCATGAAGAACCCCAAAGATCTACGTCACAACGATTGTGATTGGGGGGAGAATATTGGGTTGAACCCAATTAGTGGGCTAATCCTAATCTGTTGTACAAAGTTAGTTACAAAAGCAGTTACAAAATCAGTTATTAGGCAGTTATTTTGGAAGGGACACATCTGTTGGTTCATCCGAACCATCACGACCCTTCAATCATACCCTTTCGTTATGTATAAATAGATAGAACATGTTGTAAACAGATGATGATGACAGATTTAGATTAATAAAACTTTACTTTTTGGTATATTTTGATTACGGTTTAGAAATTTGATCCAACAGAAACTTATCAAGTTAAGAGAAAAGTTCTTCGAGCAAAACGGGGGAGTATTTTTAAAACAAAAGCTAAATGCACCAGGTACTAGCGAGGCAGTGATTATGTTTAGCTCTGAATAGCTTTTAAAAGCAACTGACAATTACTCTGAGGAACGGATTATTGGGCATGGCGGTTATGGGGTAGTGTATAAAGGAATTTTGTCATATGAATGTGTTGTTGCGGTAAAGAAGTCTAAACTAGTCGATGGGACCCAAACAGAACAATTCATCAATGAAGTATTGGTCCTTACACAAGTCATCCATCGAAATGTGGTTAAACTTTTAGGTTGTTGTTTGGAAGAGGAGGTCCCAATATTAGTTTACGAGTTCATATCCAATAACACGCTTTACTATCACATTCATCAAAGTTCCTATGGAGTTAGTTGGTTATCGTGGGAGAATCGGTTGAGAGTTGCTTCTGAAGCTGCAGGTGCACTTGGGTACCTTCATTCACAAGCCACTATGCCTATCATACATAGAGATGTCAAATCTGCCAACATCTTACTAGATGATAACTACACCACAAAAATTTCAGATTTTGGTGCTTCAAGGTTAGTTCCATTAGATCATGATCAAGTCACTACTCTTGTTCAAGGCACTTTAGGGTACCTTAATCCTGAATACTTCCACACAAGCCAACTAACCGACAAGAGTGACGTATATAGCTTTGGAGTTGTCCTTGCGGAACTCATAACCGGGCAATTACCCCTTTATGCAGATAGATTCAATGAAGAAAAGAATTTAGCAACATACTTTGTCAAGGCGATGAAAGAAAACCGCCTATTTGAAATTGTTAAACCACGAGTCCTACGTGAAGGAACTCATGAGCAATTACAAGCGGTAGCTGATTTGACAAAGAGATGCCTTAAATTACATGACAATGAGAGACCTACTATGAAAGAGGTGGCAATGAAGTTAGAAGGATTGAGAAAGTTCAAAACTCATCCTTGGGGTCAACAACAAACTAATGAGGAATCTAGAAGCTTAATTCTGGAAGTTAAACAATCTGAACTTTATGATGTCCCATTAATCCCATATAGTACTAATGAATGGGAATCCTACTCGGGTAGTAGTACTCATATGACGTTTCAAGAAAGCAAACCGGCTCTAAATTTGTTTAGGTATTCTTAATCTCCCCATAAATTGTTCTAGTGTTCTCTATGTACTCCTTTGAGTAAGTTTTATTTCCATGTTTACCTTTTTTAAGTTATTAGTGTTAAATTGATGTGGAATTCACTTATAAGTATTTAGCATGTTTTTCGTGTGCTCGTATAATGTTATTATTTTCATAAGAATCTCAACATCACTTGTTTTCATTTTTAGCCTTTGTATAACATGTTACAAACAGCAAATCCGAAAGCTCGGTCTAGATTGCTGCTAAATACAGGCCAACGGCTTGCAAATTTGGTCAACCGACTTTAGCAGATGTTACTAACACCAAATGTGTTTCAGCAAGCATATCTTTAGGTAATGAAGAGAAGATGAAAGATTTATTATCGAATGGAAAGAGCAAAAAGCACCTGATCATGAAGATTTGTTGAAGATTGCCCTTAGGTTTTTATGTTTCATTGGTCACTATTTATATATTACAATGCATGACAAAACCTTAATGACGATCATAAAGGCTTCCACTTGGTATATAATTGTACAAAAATAAACTTTTCTTCTTGGTCGTAACTATAAGCACGAATGGGAGCTAAATTCGGATGATCTTTTGCACCCAGACGTTCAATTCAATCTTCTCCCGATATCCTGGCAGCGTTAAAGTCACTTTTACCAATTTCTTCATAACCACAACTGACTTGGACTTCCAACACACACTTTAACCTTTTCCAAGTGCCTTGAGAGAAGCTCTTAACAGATCATCCATGTTAATCTCAACTAAATTTAGAAGCATCATCCCATAATCATGTATAGAATAACATAAACTGCAACTAATATTAACACTCGAAACAAAAAATTATCATTTTTAACTATAAAACGATCAAGGATTACATCTGGTATGTACGTGTACTACTAGGCACTAGTGCAACATTTCACATTTCAAAAATATTGCTAAACAAGAATATGTTAGCTAAGTTTGCTGTGTGGCTCTATGCAATTTGTCAAGAGTTGTCAAAATGGGTAATTGTTAAGTGTGGGTCGAAAACAACAACCAACTGAAACATAGTTTTTCAAAACATAAATAGGTCTTCGTTAGCTCGAATAAAGTCAGTGCCGTCTCTAGGTTTTTGGAGGCCCTATGCGAAATTACAAAAATGAGGCCCCCAAGAAAAAGTTCAACAATTTTGTAAACGGAATAACAAATACAATTCGAGCTTATTATGTATACAAAGCCATTCTCCTAGCAATTTTTGATGCAAATCCTACAATAAATATTTGTAGTCTATTCACTCCAACAAGTTTTGCTCAATTGATATCATTGCTAGTATATTAAGCCTTTCTTACAACATTGTAGAACGCAAGTAAGTTTCTATCGACTTCAATTTAGAAAAGCTTCAGTTGAAGCAATGGTGAACTAGAAAGTAAGTTTTTATACACAATACTTGTGTTAAGAAAGCAATCTAAATGTTTAATAGATTGTATCTGTTAGTAGATAATTAGGCCCAAGCCCGACTTGTGGGTTTGGGTCCATTAAGGTTTGCTTATATTTCCACTCTATATATTGTGGCTCAATAATAAATCATAACCTAAAGGGTTTTCTATCATTCTACATAGTATCAGCCATTAAGATCCTAAACCCTAATCATGTATCTTCCGCTCAGAAAAACTAACCTTCATTACAAAATAGTCGTCCTCCGGTCATCAGCAACTCGCCGATGATTCGGAGGGATCCCAAAAATAATTAGCTTTTTTTCTTTTCTTTTTGCTGCAACCGGACAATAACCACCAGTCCCATTACCACCGGAGCAGTCACTGGAATCTCACCAGAACTCGTGGGGTTTGCTGCGCTAGTCTTTTCAATACCTTTAATCTATTCTTAGGGTTTTGCTTGGTGTTGTGTTCGGGTTTTAACATGTTTGTTCGTGGATTTTGTTTGATCTTCTTGCTTATATCGATCATAAGTCATCTTCTCTGATGAATAGTGGGAAGAAGACGTGTATTGTGATGATGATGGGTCGTAAGTCAAAAAGAAAGAAAGCATGTGGGACCAAAAAAAAAGCATGGGACGAAGTGTCGAACTAGTATAACTATTGGGGTGAACCAAATTAGCCTGGACCTAGGAACAGTAACAGGTGAGCTTGTTTGATGGGCTGCTGGGTAACCGAATCCAGAAGGGGCCCAACCGAAGGTATAGGGTTATTGGGTTGTTTAGTTTTCTATCATATATATATATATATAGTTATGATCAAATAAGAAGAAAACTTAAAATGAGAATGATAAGAAGAAACCACAATCACACATTTTAGATGCACCTATAAAAATGGATGCATCTTCCCTTAAAATTCTCTCTTCTATTTAAAATGTGTGGCTAGAAATCCTTCTTTTTCTTCTCATTATACTTTTAATTATCACCGGATCCCTACTATATATATATATATATATATATATATATATATATATATATATATGGTCATGAGTTGTTAAAGGTCACGAGTTGTTAAAACGTGCTAAGGTCACGTTCTTGTTTTGTTATACGTTAATGTTTTGTTTTGTTTTGTTTCTTCTTTTCTAGTTTACTTCTCCAGTCCGAGCTGTAACATTTCTCAATTTCAGGTCATTTTATGACTCCTAGTAATTGTCACATTTGCTAAATCAACTAGAAATCTTCCTAAGTACATGAACATCTTAAGGTAATTAAAACTTGTACTAGTATAACCTTAACAAGATCTCAAGCCTTGTCTCTCCTTGATTCTATACGTTACACACATACACATACCTAAAAATCCTACTAATGATCCTAAAGTACTTGTACATCTCCTAGTTAATTAATGTTAGTCCTAAATGTCTCCCACTAAGTTATTACACAATGGTTAATAACCATTTGCCCTTTGTTTCCTTTGGATCACACGGCTACATGCATGTATATATACAAATCCTTAAGATTTTTAGTATCTAAGCAAATCTTGTACAACATTGCCTAATTAAAACTTGTACTCAAGTGGTTTAACATAATACCGTGTGTAAGCAACTAGAAATCCCCAAAACCACCTATATGACTCGTTTTCTAGTTGGCTTAGGACCAAGAGGAGCTAAATAGATCATTTGCCTATAAATACACACTCACAAGCTCACTTAATACATTTCCAAAACTCTTAAACTCTCTCAAGCAAACAAAACATATCACCCCTTTCTTTTACAATCGGGTTACATCAAAACCGAAACCATACACACTCTCAAATCACCTAAGCACGTCTAAGGTCATACAAGGGACATAGGAAGCTTGGAAGCATGGGTTTAAGACACACATGGGTGTGTACACGAAGCTAGTTGCTTGCCAAACTATTTCCACGAACACTAGAACCCTTGTAAGTCACATACAAACCCATACCATTATAATATGCGTGTTCCTTTTCTTGTTAACTAGTCTATATGTCGTGTATATGTATATATGGTGTGCTACCTTAAGAAATCACATGTTAAATACAAAAATGGACGGGTTATACGCAAATGTGATTGCGTATACAACTTGTGTGGTGTTAAAATATAAAGAAAATTTGTAATGTATTCAGTAGCAAACAAGGTTTTGAAAACCGTTCGTTTTTAGAGAAACCACATGTAAACTTTCGTTGTAAACAAGATATGATGGCTTGGGAACGTATGTGCGGCCTTAACAAGCGATTGCATGTAATGCACGAAGTATATATGAGATGAATACACGGTTTGAGACACTAGGACACACTTATCGTAACATATATATTACTAAGGAAAGCAATGGGCCTTGTATGACCCACATGAGCTCACGGCTTGGGCTCAACCGGCCCAACAGTCCTCAGGTGGGACCCATAGCTTATTTATAAGCTCAATGAGCTTATCAATAATCCAACGACCTTAGTAGAAACCAATATGGACCTTTGCATGTTTTGAAAACCAACCAAACCCTTCACGGGCTTATTAGCCCATTAACAAGCCCAACTCGAGCCATAAGCTCACAATAAGCTTTGAACAGCTTATTGGTGAACCTGTATAAGCTTAATGGACTTAGTGAACCTAAGTAAAGCTAATGGACCCTAATGGGTCAAGTCAAACCACTCAAAAACTTATTCGGACCCTTAATGGGCCTAACAGCCCAATAACGAGAGCTTATTGCTTATTGAATAAGCCATGCGGTTAAGTCAGCTTAATTATAATCTTAGGTGCTTAATTAAGTGAAAAAATAAGTTAGATCACATGAGAAACCTTTTTGTACCTTTTAGGCTAAAGTTATTGGGCCAACAAGCCCAATGAGCTCGAATAAGCTCAAATAAGCTCACCCGAGCTTATTTTGCAGCCAAACAGATTCAGTGAGCTTAAATGGACTTAAAAAGGACTTTTATGCTTTTGAAATCTTAATTGGACCTATTAAATGCTTATTGGACCTTAACGGGCCCAATAAGGTCCAATAAGCCAAAATAAGCTCATTCGAGCTTATTTATAAGCTGACCTAGCTTATATGGCTTATTGGAGCTTAATGAAACCTAATGCCACTTGTTAGAACTTAATTAGAGTTAAAATGCGATTTTTACAAGTTAAAGGACTAAAAGTGTCAATTTGTAAACTAGAGGGTTAAAACTGTCAAAAAACTAGTTTAAAAGGGTCTAGGGGTTGTTTCTGTCATTTTTTAAACTTAAGGGGACTGTTTAAAAGTATAAGGACCAAAAGTGTACTTTTCTTATATTGAAGGACTAAATGTGTAATTATGGAGACCTAGGGCTTTAAAGTGTAAATACTATATTTTCATAAACATAGGGACTGTTTTTGTAAATATAGAAGACCTAAGGGTATTTTATGAACAAAGGTGATTTTAATAACCAATTAACGTATCGGATGGGTTATACATTTATCGTATACTATAACAAGTTAAACCACGACTTAATAAATATGGATATTTATTAACAAACGTTTATACGCATACTAGAACGTGTGAAATCATATACCTTCCCAAGAATCATCAAGCGAATATGAATACATAAAACATGTGCACCACCACACAAGTGATAACGGTATATATAAGCTAGTGAATTATTGTAGTTTATACATTGAGTCTTTAGCCTAAACTTATAGACTAAGACTGGCCGTATTTACTTAGGTATTTGACGGTGTGATTCATTTGCCGTGCTTGGATATATATTATCATTTTCAGAGGACTATTTGCTAAGGTGAGTTCATAGCCCCATGTTTTTACAATTTCTTAAATGATTTACATCTTTGGGGTGAGAACATGCTTGTTTTACAAATTGGACGCAAGTGTATATTTTATACAATGATTACGTGTTTGCCTAAGTAGCGATAACCCACTGAGCCCTTTATCATGAACTGTCAATTACTGGATTGTGAGCGCGAATGTTATAAATAGATCTATTTGGGATTGACAATCCCCGTTCGGGTGATTAGCTATCACCGGGAACGAACGTATACCATGTCGGATTTGGGATGTTGCGGGTTAGAACATCATTCACGGGCATTCATTGGCAATATATTGCATTCATACATGTCGAGCTTCAGTGTCATGAGCTTAGGAAAACGTAATTACTTTTTATGATGTTTGCATTTGTTGCTTAATCATACACTTGGAAATCTTGCGGTCCTACTATTGATTTACATAAACCTATGAATTCACCAACTTTATGTTGATATTTTAAGCATGTTTTCTCAGGTCAATAAGGCACGGGGTGCTCAGATACATTGGGGGTCACTCTTTGGAAAGAGTCAGTACTAAAGATTTGGGCGTATTACATTTTGGGAACATTTGTTATAAACCAAAATCTTTACTTATATTGTCGAACAATTTGAAGCCATGAGCTTATGTAATGAACAAGTATTTTGTTAAATCCAATGTATCTTTTTAAACGACACGTTTAGTGGTCGTTCTTATATCTTGTGCTATTGATCTATGAAGTAACGCCTTCGGATATTCAACATTCCGCTGCGTACTCAGATTTGAGGGTGTTACACTAGCTTTCGCGATTTCGCCGCTCGGACTGCGGGGGAGTGTTAGTAGATAATTAGGCCCAAGCCCGACTTGTGGATTTGGGTCCATTATGGTTTGCTTATGTTTCCACTCTATATATTGTGGCTCAATAATAAATCATAACCTAAGGGTTTTCTATCATTCTACAATATCAACATGTCTTATTTTTTCTTTAGGTATCGAGTGAATTAGAAAGTTTAACTCCACATATAAGTCAATTCCATCGATATCATATACCTCATCGTGTTTTAGTGCAGTCTCAAGACGTAGGCAACAAGATTTTAAATCATTATTTTCTAATGACCGTAATTTTTCAGAAGTAGACAAAAAAGCCAAAAGTTTTTACGTACTCTTGATATTGCTCAAACCTACTATTAAGTGAAAAAATTGATTGATCAACAACACATAAGAAATAGTTTTATTTCCTCAAGAGATTGGGGAACGCTAGACGACGCATCATTTTGATTATAATCAAAACGCCTCTTTCTTATAATTTCAGGCCTCCGAACAAAGACTTGATCTATATTCATTTCTATAGCTATTTCTCTAGCATCCTCTGATGCCTTAGAACGTACAGTTTCTCTACAAGTTTTAAAGAAAGACGCTAAATCTTGTATTTTTTTTCATTTCATCATCAATTATCATATTTTTTATTACAACTATTTAAAACCACGTTGACTACTAATAATATATCATACCAAATGACTATTGCAACAAGAAACTCATATTTACCAAGATCATTTTCTGCTAATCATTAAGATGTACTTTTAATTAAAGAATCATTGTCAGTTTCTGACACTTGAAGTAAAGCTTCACGTATATCCGAGAGTTGGAATTGTATAGCTTTAACACTTACAACTAGACTCTTCCAACGAGTAGCTGATAAAGATTTAACAGTTAGCCCTTTTGCATTCGCTTTCAAATAGGCGTCTGTTAGTGAATTGTCAAAGATATTATACATTTTTTGTATGGTATTAGAAAAATTCTTAGCTTTAGGACATGTTTTGATCATGTCACATAATGCTAAAATTAATTACTTCATCTATAAAACTAATTTTTAAGATAAAAAAATCATACACATATATTGATGTATACATATACATAGGTTACGTATAAAATTTGAAGCCCCTTATAATTGGGAGGCCCTGTGCAACAGCACACCTCGCACACCCTCATATACGGCTTTGAATAAAGTATAAGTAATAAAATTATTTTTACATGAATCGATTAATCACTGAAAACCCACCAAAATCCACAAACAATTTTGCAAATTGAAGCTGAATTTAATTGTTTATATCATACTAGATGATGATACACATGCATGTACAAAAACTGTTAGTCTTGTTGGTGATTTTAGTGTCATCAGGCCATTTAAGTAATGGATTTACTAGAGACCAATGAGTTTTCATGTTCGGCTCAGAAACAAGTTAGGGAAGTGTGGAGTGCACGCTTGTTGAGCTAACATGTAATCTATCAAGACAGGAATTGCAAGGTTTACGCCGTAAACTATTTGTTGTTTACGCCGTAAAGTCCTGTGGTATAATGGGCAAAGCTTTGATATTGTTTACGCCGTAACCTATACGCCTAGTTTACGCCGTAACATTTTGACAGAAACCATGGCTTGGAAGTTTACGCCATAACGGATTATGTTACGCCGTAGCAAGTATAACTTGTATGGACTTTACGACGTAACAGATAAAGTTACGACCGTAAAGTTTATGTCAGACAGTTGGTAAAATTCAGTTTTAACCAACATTAACTACCCGTAACTTTCCTACTTTCCTGTGATATATTCTCAGGAACATTTTGGTCTAAAGGACACACAGAAAACATACGGAAATTCCTTATAATTCCTTGATTGTTCTTGATTTGTGCTTCTTGTGCCTAGAACACAAATTGCTATACTCCTTGTATTATCCCGATAAAGATTTCGTGCAACCCAACCATTGATAAGGGTCAAAATACTTTATACGGAAAGTGAACTCTACACGATATAAGCGAGTTATCCAGGAACATCACAAACATCCTAATCTTCTAACAAACGTATAAAGTATTTGTTGTGATCATGGCTGGAAATACGGTGAAGGATATGACAACGAACTTTGGGAAATTAGACAAGTTTGAGGTGCATGTCTTTAGGCGATGGCAGAAAAAGATGCATTTCTTGTTGACTATGTTGAAGGTGGTTTATGTGTTGACTACATCGATGCTGGAATTGTTGGAAGATGCAACAGTGGAAGCGATACGAATAAGGGTAAAATGGGAGAATGATGACTACATATGCAGGGGTCATATATTGAATGGTATGTCTGATTCTCTTTTTGATGTTTATACGAATGTTGAATCGGCTAAGGAGTTGTGGGATTCACTTGAATCCAAGTACATGGCAGAGGATTCTTCAAGTAAGAAATTACTTGTAAGTAATTTTAATAATTACAAAATGGTCGATTCTAAACCGGTCATGGAACAGTATAATGAACTCTTTAGGATCCTTGGACAATACACACAACATGGCTTGAAAATGGATGAATCCATTTCTATTTTAAGTATAATTGATAAGTTGCCTCTTTCCTAGAAGGATTTCAAACATACTTTGAAACATGGTAAAGACGATTTGTCTTTGGTCCAACTTGATAGTCACTTGCGTATAGAGAAATCTCTAAGGGTGCAAGACAGTGACAAGGGCAAGGGTAAGGAAGTTGGTGGACCCTCTGTTAATATGACAGAAGAGGGTAAGAACAAACACAACAAACAAAACAAAGGTAAAAAGCGATCCAATGAGAACAACAGTGGTTCTAGTTCCAACAAGAAACAAAAGTTGGAATGTTGGAAATGTGGCAAGACTGGTCACTTTAAGAGGGATTGTCGAAGTGGTAATAAGAAGAACGCAAATGCTGATGGTTCGGGAAAGGGGTCTAAGGACTATTCCCAAGACCAAGGTTAGAATATAGTGCTTGTTTGGAACAGATTTATTAAATATTATGTTTCACTAATTTCTGAAGCATTTTATGTGCAGGTTGATGCAATTATGTGGTGGATTGATTTCGGTACTACAACTCATGTTTGTAAAGATCGTTGCTGGTTTAAGACATATGAACCAGTGGAAGACGGATCTGTACTTTACATGGGTGATGATCATTTCGCTTCTGTTCATGAAAAAGGAAGTGTAGTGCTGGAATTTAGTTTGGGAAAATCTATTACTTTGTTTAATGTGTTGTATGTACCAAAACTTCGTAAGAATTTGATTTCTGGTCTTGTATTAAATAAGTGTGGGTATAAGCAGGTTTATGAATCCGATAAGTATATCTTATCGAAGTCTGGTGTGTTTGTAGGATTTGGTTATTATAACAATGGTATGTTTATGTTGAACTTGAATAAAGTTCCGGATGATTCGGATTCTGTATATATGTCTTTTTCTTTTACTGTTGTTAATTCCTCACTATGGCATGCTCGTTTAGGACATGTGCACTATAAAAGAATGCTTGAAATGTCTAAAGATGATTTAATTCCTGCTATTGATGAAAATCTGGAAAAATGTACTACCTGTATGTTAACGAAAATCACTAGGCAACCATTTAAAAGTATAACAAGGAAATCTGTCATACTTGAGTTGATACATAGTGATTTGTGTAATTTTCATGCTACACCATCTTTGGGCAATAAAAAGTATGTGATAACTTTTATAGATGATGCCTCTAGGTTTTGCTATGTTTACTTGCTACATGCTAAGGATGAAGCCTTGGATAAATTTAGAATTTATAAAACAGAAGTTGAATTGCAACAAAATGACTTAATTAAAACCTTACGCACAGATAGAGGTGGTGAATATTATGATCCTGTATTTTTCCAATCTGTAGGAATCATTCATGAAACTACAGGTCCTTACACACCACACTTACACACACAACAAAATGGTGTGGGCTGATAAAGGAAAGAATAGAGCTCTTACGGGCAATGATTACACATTCATAGAGCTCTTAAGGAAATGATTAATTCCATGTTATCTTACTCGGTTTTGAGTGAGGGGTTCTAGGGAGAAGCCATGTTAACGACTTGCTATTTATTGAATATGGTTCCTAATAAAAGGAATAAGACTACCCCATATGAACATTGGTATAAGAAACGACCCAACTTGTCATTTTTGCGAGTTTGGGGTTGTAGAGCCGTTGTTAGGCTACCTTATCCGAAAAGTAAAACTTTGGGTGAAAAGGGTATTGATTGCATCTTTGTTGGATATGATGAGCATTCCAAGGCATATAGGTTTTATGTTATTGAACCAAATAAATCAGTTTCTATTAACTCAATTATAGAATCGAGAGATGCAATATTTGATGAGAATCGTTTCTCTTCAATACCTAGATCAAAAGATATTATACCAAATTCGGTTGAATCTCAAATGGATGATCATTTTGATGATGTACCAAGTGAGATTCCTGAATCTCGTAAAGGTAAAAGAGTTCATAAAGCTAAATCATATGTATTAAACAATAGATCTTGATTGATGACTAGTGTGTGAAAATCAATGTGTAATTAGTGTGTGTGTTTAGAGAGAGAATTACCTAACTTGCCTTTTGATTAAATGAAGTGGTTACATCTAACCGTGGCATAAATTACTATTTATAGCCCTTGGTTAGCTTAATGACTAAACTTTCCTTACTTAACATATTTAGTCCCTGTACTTTATAATAGTGCATATAGTAGAACATTTCTTTATTTCTAACATTCTCCCCCTAAATGATCTACTTGAAAACTATCCTTATTATCTTTTTGATGACGACTTCTTCCTTATTCTTGAATACTTGATTCTGAAGTAGACTGTCATTTTCTTTTTCTTTGAAGCTCGAAAACGCTGAGAATTCTTTATGAAAGTTGAGGACAACCTTGTAGCAAATCTCTCCTGATATAATTTTCTCTCCTTATATGACAAGATAGATTTCTTTATCCCTGAAGGTATCAACTCTACTCTCGAACTCAAAATCAGCATTCTCA
The DNA here is from genome assembly GCA_026074375.1 of Tanacetum coccineum. NCBI lineage: Eukaryota > Viridiplantae > Streptophyta > Magnoliopsida > Asterales > Asteraceae > Tanacetum > Tanacetum coccineum. The sequence goes on along the minus strand of BQNB010009470.1, from coordinate 55,371 downwards.
AAAGCTAACTTTGACCTTCTTTTGCAACTTGATTCTTTAATAGCTTGTATGAAATCTTTAACTTTGAACTTGATCTTGAATGTTAGATTTAATCACATAATGTTGCTGACGAAAGATCTTGAAACACGATGATATTGATTGAGCATTTCTTTGTAAAAGACTTAAACACTTGACTTTTCACATGAATCTTCATACTCTTTAAGCTCCCCCTCAATCACATATCCATCTCTTGAATATTGAAGTAGTAAACTTTGATTGTCTGAAGATAATGTCGATATTCTTGAGAAGTAATTCCATGCAAATGACGAACCGGCTATCTCGATCGATCTTTGAAGTTAATGAAACACTACAGCTTATTCAAAACACTTGATGAAGTAACCTCAATCTTAAATACAAATCTTATCTTCTTAATCAAACTACTTTTACCATAACGATTTCTTTGATTCAATTTATTTTGCTCTTCCAAGAATCTTGATTTGACGGCCCATAAATTCTGTGCTTATATATTCTCCCCCTTCATAATCATGGAATCGACCTTATGTTTCAAGCTTATATCTTCTCCCCCTCATGATGACTATGATCCATCATGAATATCATGATCATATAAGCTTCCAAAATAAGCTCCGGGTGAAGAATATCTTTTGAAATCCATGAAATTGAAATCAAAATCTTTTCTTTTCTCTCTAAAGATCAAACATTCTATCCTTTATAACCAAACATACTCCCCCAAAATAACCCATAAGCTCCCTCAAACCAACAAATATGATTGATATCATTCTTGTGAAGGCTGAAAGAAGCTTTTGCCATTATAAGATTTGTTGAAGAGTCATGCATGTGTTAAAGTAAAATGTTGTTGTTGTATGTTGTAGAAGATTAAATGAAGAAATATCAAGAGTTAAAAACCATCTTCCACATTAACCCGAAGTTCAAACATCACAAATCAATCTTTGAAAATTCCTGATTAATATTTAAAAAATATGATCAAATCAATATCTTGATGATAATGATGCGGAAATAATCTTACCTTACCCTATGATTTGATATTCTGATTTGTCATATCTTATATTTGTATCCCTTTTGATCATGTCTGGTGATATCCTTTGTACCTTTGTATCATATCCTTTGATTTCCGTTATCTTTTGCATTCGATTATACATATCTGTTCACTGGGCTTTGTAAGCTCAGTCGTATTTCTTTTCCTGCGGCAGGTATCTAAGCTAGGAGCTGGGGTTGCTTTTGGAATATGAGTGCTGAGTGTGGACTTACCCTAGAGATCTTAGTTTTGATATATGAATTGTCTCTTTTCAAGACATTTGTTATTTCGGTTATTTCGTTTGGATATGTCTGTCTTTAAAGAACTTATGTTTCCTTAAGTCGTGTTGACTTATTATCCTTTGGTTATTTATTTAAGACTTCCGCTGTTTATGCTTGTGTTATGATTGTGTATGCTTTTGATGTCACACCTATTTGGATATTTGGTGACTGATGATTGGGTGCAATCCACGTCTTTCACAACAGACTTTGGAGCTCATGACTCCATGGTCACTTTGATATGATTTGTTTGGGCTTGGTGATTGAACTTAACCTAATTTGATTTTCTGATTCATCTTACCTTATCCTATGATTTGATATTCGGATTTGTCTTATCTTACATTTGTATCCCTTTGATCATGTTTTGTGATATCCTTTGTACCTTGTATCGTATCCTTTGATTTCCGTTATCTTTTGCATTCGATTATACATATCTGTTCACTGGGCTTTGTAAGCTCAGCCGCACTTTCTTTTCCTGCGACAGGTATCTAAGCTAGGAGCTGAGGTTTGCTTTTGGGTTATGAGTGTTGAGTGTGGACTACCCTAGAGATCTTATTTTTGATATATGAATTGTTTCTTTTCAAGACATTTGTTATTTCGTTTGGATATGTTTATCCTTAGAGAACTTATGTACCTTAAGTCATGTTGACTTATTTCCTTTGGTTATTTATGTAAGACTTCCGCTGTTTATGCTTGTGTTATGATTATGAATGCTTTTGATGTCACACCATATTTGTAATACTTCTACCCTTCTGGGTCGGGGCGTTACACTGTCTATTTTTGTATGCGGTGGCATTTCGTTTCTTGCATACTTTTCTCTTTTTCTTTTCATGTGCTTTTCTTACTTTTGAAGCACATGACATATACTTTCATTTTTTCAAGTATACGATTTCTCATTTCTCTTTTTCTATTTTTCTCTCACAAATTTCTTTTTCTGTTTTTCATCATTCTCACAAACATCATATGAAGAAGAAAATTTTGATCTTTAAAAGTTTTCAATCATTATAAAGACACTCCCCCTTAACATATGCCGAGAATCATTTTTAACATGAAGCTAAAAACGCAAAAATACGGATATGTGAAGGTGAAATGTAAAATAATTTTTCATTTCCGTTTCTTTCTGAAAACTTTTCAACAACCTATACGGACACCCCCCTCGAAAAATACCATATCTTCGTTAAAACCTTTATAAGGGAGTTCCTCTTTTCACTTTTAAGTCTTTTATTTCTTTAGACACTTTTCACAAAGAGTACATCGTTTTGAAGACCTTTTAAAAAAAATTATCTTGAAAGCACCACATTTTAAAATCTGAATCGATTGTAACGCATCAACTTGAGATCATTGACTTTTTAAACAACTTGAACTTATCTTTTAAGTACCACATAAAGATTTTGAAAAATATGTATCAATGACTCAAGTCAAAGAAGACTTCTCTTCTTTTTCAAAGATAGATGCACTGAAGCGTACACCTTCTTTTCTTTAAAGCACGGGTTATGTACTGAAATGTACACAAGCCATCAAATGAAGCTCGGGTTTCGTACTGAATTATACGTAAGCCATCATATTAAGCACGGGTTTCATACTAACATTGTATGAAAGCCTTTAGTTTAAGATCGGGTTTCGTACTGAGATATACGAAAGCCATCATAAAAAAAATCTTTTTGTCTTTTCTGAAATTTTATATAAAAGAAAATCTTTTTGTATTTTTTTTTTTTGTAAAAATTTTATATAAAAGAAAAATCTTTTTGTCTTTTTGTAAAATTTGATAAAAGAAAATCTTTTTGAACTTTCTATCAAATTAAGCAACAACTTTTGGTACCCACTTAAGCACGTTGCTAACGGGTTTACCATATTTGGAGAACCAAATGTAAGTTGCGTCGATTTGATGCATAGAGGTTGAATTCCAAGGAGATTTGAAACCCGGTGTTTCATTTTGAAATAACTTTCTTGAAATCAACGGTGATTTAAAACTCTTCTCATTTGTCCAAATTGACTTATAAAACCTGGATGTTTCATTAGGAGTTTTAAAATTTCTCAAAGGTGTAAACACCGTTCTGAAACCCGGTGTTTCATTTGATGTTTTAACCTTTGAGGAAGACGAAGATTTCCATTTGTTGAAACTCGGTGTTTCATTTTGAAAAATTCTTTTCGAAATGAATGGAAACCTTACATCTTTCACCTTTTTCAAAACTGAATCATCTCGTTTACGCATTGAAAACATTTCATCCCTAGAATACTTAAATCGTTTGGAAATGTTTTCCCCCTTTCTTTTCCAGATTTGTTTTGAACTTTTGTTTTTCTCATGATTTTGAGAAGCAAATGTTTCAAAGGAATGTTGTTTCTTCAAATACTTCCTATCTTTTTGCAAAGAATAAGTAGTAAATTGAGAAACATTTCTTGAAATCGGTTTTGAAGATTTACCCGTGTAAATCTTTTCTGAAACATTCACTTTTGGAATTGATTTTGTGAAAACTTGAGAAACAACCTTTTTCTGTTTTATTGAATCAAACAATCTCTTGTAATGCATTTTCAAATCATTGTTCTCTTTTTCAAGATTTTCACAAAAAGTTTCATGTGTTTCTTTCAACACATTATATGATGTTCTCAAATCATTGTTTTCTTTTTGCAACGAAGTGTAATTTTGAGATGCCAACTGCGATTTTAATAAAGCATTCTCTTTTTCAAGATTTGCAAAATACATCTCAAATTTATCAGTTCTTTTTGAAAGCTCTGTTTTGACATCATCAAAATCTTTGACTCGTTGTGCTAATTCCTTTTCCAACTTTGAAATCGTACTCTCAAACACCTTTTTCTCGTCATCAAAACGTTTCACTTTATCCCCCATTTCTTTTACAAGTTCCAAATTCTTAGTCTCAAACGTTGAACTTGTAATGGAAATCTTTGAAACGTTTGATTCATATTCTTTCTCGATCATTTCAATCATTTTCTCAAGAGAAGTATCTTGTTTTAAAAACTTAAACTTTGTTTCAAGTCTATGTTTTAAAACATCATTTGAAGCCAACAAATCATTATACTCTTTTTGCATCGAAGAAGACATTTTTTCAAGAAATTCATTTTTAGCTAAAAACATTCGTTTATCTTCTTCAAACATAACGATTTGTTGTTTCATCTCTTGAGCTGAAATCTTAAGTTTCTCCACAAGTTCCGAAACTTGAGATTTCATTTGATCAATATCTTTTAACAACACAGATTCTTTAGTCTCGTACACTTTTTCAAGATTATTCAACTCAAATTCTCTAGATTTTAGATCTTGATTTTCAATTTGCAAACTTTTTATTTCATCTTTTAAGCTCTCAATTTCTTTTAACGCAAAATATTTTTCATCTGAAAAATGTACAACCAATTCAGCAGTTTCTTTTAATTGTGTTTGCAAACTCAAAATCAAATCTTTTTCTGAGTTATCTTGAGTGTCATGAACTTTTTCTAAATCAAACTCAGATTGTACCTCATAAAATGGCTCACATTGTTCTTCCAACAATCTTATTTTCTCACACTGATCCTATGTTGTTTATCATTATCACAAAGAGCAGAATATCTAATCATATATTGATATCTTTCTTCCTCAAGTTTAGCATATTGTGCTTGACATTCAGTGTGAGTATCAATCACAACATGTTTGACTTTGAGTTGTTCTTGCAAAACTTCCGTTTGAGCAAGCAAATCAACATTTGTTTCGTTCAACACTTTTATTTGTTCATTAAATTCATTGTTTTTCTCCTCAAAAGTGTTTACTTGATTCTTCAAAACATCATATTTATCTTGTAAATCCTTGTTTTGATTTTCTAAATCTTTGCTTTGTTGATTCGCTTTCTTAATACGTTTCTGACATTTAGAAATCTTATGGTTAAACCTCTTAATCAATTTATCAACTAAATGATCTTTGTCTTCAGAATCATTATGATCAACTTCTGACTGATCATGATCTGTTTGAGATACAATATGATTTTCATTAAAATTTTCACTAGCAGATTCAATTGCATCATGAAAAATTTCTTGATCATCATCATTGTTCACAAATAAACCATAATTAGTAAAGAGTTAATCATAATATCTGAAGTTTCATATTCAGATTCACTTTCAGACTCAGATGTGTAATAAGATACCCCGCAAAGGTATCTTCTAGCAGAAATAACTTTTTCCTCAGAATCTGAAGACATTTTCCATTTTAGCCCATGAAGACCATTATGCATTTATCTCTGATCTGAATCACTACAAACTCCATCCAAGCTTGGTCCTCAGCAAGAAGCACTTGTTCATCACCATCTTTCTTAGCTAGCAACATCTTTGTCTTGTAGTAGTTATAGTCTTTGACCTTTGCTTTCTTGCAGTCTTTGGCAAAATGTCCTTCCTTCTTGCAATTATAGCACTTAACTTTGCTCATATCCCGTTTCTTCTCATCGACTTTCTTATCCTCTTTCTTTTCCTCTGACTTCACGACTCTGGTTCTTGATTGCTGAAGAAGAAGCCTGAATAACTTCTCAAATTGTTGTTTGTTTGCTTAGCATAATAAACTTTTTTAATCTCGAATAAAAGCTTTTGCTAAAACGCGGTAACTTTTTCAAATCAACTGATATCTTCAACAATCCACTTCCTTCAGACTCTGATATGAACAACAACTTTCTCTCTGCGGTTGCTCACTTTTTGTTTTTCTCAGAACCAACGCTAATGGATCTGAAGTTAACCACAATAGCTTTCTCTAAACCCCATACATATTCACATCACCTTGGTTTGCTTTCAGAATGTAGAGAGCACCAATATTGATATCCATTAAGTTTTTAGTTTGCCTCATTAGTGTACCATACTGTTTCCATTCTGGTTGCAGATTGTTCAAGAACTTGTAATTCAACTCATAATTATCTTTCTTATAACCACACTTCTTCAAATCATTAATCACTTGTAAGCAACGAAGATAAGTATCAAGCAATTAATATCTCCTTCAGTAGACTTTGAAAGTCTCATACTCAAAAACAAAATAACAGCATACCTATCTTGTTTCACCATACCAGAAACCACGCATCTGCCTTTCAAGAGCATCCCATAAATCTTTAGCAGTATCGTTGCTATCAATAAGAGAATAAATGTAATTTGGAAGCCCTTGAATCAAAAGAGATCATGCAAGATGATCAATCTTTTGATTCTTTTTCTCTTCAACAGTCCAAAATTTGTGTGGATCCTAAGAGTAGGAGGTGCATTAGGTGCGGTTCCAGCAGTGACACTTGAGCAATACCAGGCCCATAGGTTGGATCACCATTTTGAATAGAATTAATCATTGATTCACCATCCGTTTGCTCTTCAAGATAGTTCATAAACCGTTCACGCCACTGAGAGTATTCACCTCGATATAACAACGGAATCCGCATTGTCGAACCAACCTTAATCACGTCTCGACTCATCTTGTCTCGAACAAAAAATCCCGATGCTCAACGAATAATCCGAACAAGCTCGCTCAATTAATCACCACGAACTAACTAACTAACTTGCGCAAACAAAAATTATTTAATTCGCAAGAAAAAAATCCGTAGAAAAAAATTATCACTAAAGAAATATTTAACACAAAATGTTAACAATTTTTTTTTATTATTATTATTATTATTATTTATTTATTTACTTATTTATTTATTTATTTATTTTTCGGCCCATTATCATCATTCGGTGTACAAACCTTCAACTTGAGATGAGTAATGGTTGATTAAAACTCAAGTAAGGACAAACGGTGCAAGAACATCTCACTTTAGAGCACTAACGGTTGAATTAGAGGCACTAAGGACTAACTGTGTAAAATTGTTGCAACAAATAGGGTTAATGAGCAACTAAAGGATTAACTTTGAAAGTGTCATGAGTTCAGGGACCAAAGTTGTAAATTTCGAATTAAGTTTAATAATATTTACTTTTCCCTCCTGTTACGTTTTCTTCTTTGTTTTCAAAATAGAAAAAAATATGCACGAATATGGATTTGATCTTTTGAACCGGTACGGTTATCGTCGGTAAAATCCGAATATACCACGATGATCGAAACGACGACACGAACACACTGATATAAGTCTTAAATCCCGTAGAGCACCGTCACTCGAAACCGTAAAACCGAAAATTTGTTTAAAAAACATGTAGAGTTTGATAAAGATTTTGGCTCGTTCGTTTGTAGAGATGTATTCACTTGTTCGGTTCTTGAAGAGGTTATTCGTTCGGTTCCAATTAGAATGTCACTATTCGATCGTTGAAGAGTTGTACTCGTTCGGTCCAAACTCAAGAACACTCGTTCGGTCCAAACTCAAGAACACTCGTTCGGTCCAAACTCAAGAACACTCGTTCGGTCCTTGAGTTGTAACTCGTTCGGCTGTAACTAATGGGTCACTCGTTCGGTGATCTTTGGATTGTTACTCGTTCGGTTGTTGATGATATCAACTGGTTCGGTTGTTGTTTATATGATCTCGTTCGGCTTTTGTGAGAACTCGTTCGGTGGTCCAAGAGTGTGCTTGTTGTTCGACTCGGCAGAAAAAAAATCAAACACTTTATGCGCACCTAGTTCTTCTCTTCTTGTTACACTCGTTCGTTTCACGCCGTTACCACGAATAAGCTAGCCACAAGGATGATATAAGCTCAACTAATATAAGCTTGAAAAAGCTTTACATAGTATTCTTAATAAGCTAACTTAAAAATGACGTGAGAAAAAATTCAGTTTAGCCACAAATGAAATATGCACCAAATGAAATATGCACCAGTAGACACAAAGAAACACATAAACCAAATGAAATATGAAAAAAAAATGTTGTTGAACCAGTCAAAGCCAAATAAGCCAAACGTGTAAGCCAAAAATGTTGTTGATATTTAGTCAAAAATGTTGTTGTTGAAAACGTTATAAAGAATTTTTTAATTTAAAAAAATAAAAATAAAAAATAAAAAATAAGCCGAATGTATTAAGCTTAAAAATATTCGAATAAGCTCAAAAAAAATACCACAAATAAGCACAAATAAGCAAAATCTCAATCTCACAAACACAATCAAACACTAAAATAAGCACTAATCCGTAATCATTGGCTCTTGATACCACATATTAAACAATAGATCTTGATTGATGACTAATGTGTGAAAATCAAGGTGTAATTAGTGTGTGTGTTTAGAGAGAGAATTACCTAACTTGCCTTTTGATTAAATGAAGTTGTTACATCTAACCGTGGCATAAATTACTATTTATAGCCCTTGGTTAACTTAATGACTAAACTTTCCTTACTTAACATATTTAGTCCATGTACTTTATAATAGTGCTTATAGTAGAACATTTCTTTATTTCTAACAATATGGTTTTGATTTTCAACTATACTTAGTTGAGGGATCGAGAGATCATGTTGGATCATAATACTCATATTGCTATAGTATTGAGGAAGATCCTAGAACCTATGATGAAGCTATGCAATCTCAGGATGCTGCTTTCTGGAAAGAAGCAATTGATGATGAGATTGGTTCTATTATGAAAAATAATACATGGGTTCTATCTGATTTACCCCCTAGTTGCAAATCTTTAGGTTGCAAGTGGATCTTCAAAAGGGAGATGAAAGTCGATGGAACTATTGACAAGTTTAAAGCTAGATTGGTAATCTAAGGTTTTAGACAAAAGGAAGGGATCGATTACTTTGATACTTATGCACCAGTTGCTCATATCACTACTATTAGATTATTGTTGGCCTTAGGCATTATTCACAGTCTAGTGATCCATCAAATGGATGTCAAAACATCATTCTTGAATGGTGAGTTGGATGAAGAAGTATATATGAAGCAACCGAAAGGATTTGTTATGCCGGGTAATGATCATAAGGTGTGTAAGCTGGTTTAGTCATTGTATGGGCTCAAACAAGCGCCTAAACAGTGGCATCAAAAGTTTGACGAGGTAGTGTTGTCAAGTGGTTTTCACTTAAACCAATCTGACAAGTGTGTATATAGAAAATTTGATGACTCCGGTAAAGGTGTTATAATTTGTCTATATGTTAATGACATGTTGATTTTTGGTACCGACCAAAATCAAGTTGATAAAACTAAGACGTTTTTGTCATCAAGGTTCTCAATGAAAGATACAGGAGAAGCAGACGTTATTCTTGGTATTAAGATTAAACGTGAAAATAAAGGAATTGTAATTACACAATCTCATTACATTGAGAAAATACTCAAGAAGTTTAATCGTGAAGATTGTTCTCCGGTGAGTACTCCCATGGATCCGGTAGAAAAGCTTAAGTCTAATACAGGTAAACCTGTGGATCAGCTTGAATACTCAAGAGCCATTTGTTGCTTGATACTAGACCGGATATTGTATATTTTGTTGGTAGATTGAGTAGGTTTACTAGTAATCCTAGTAGACAGCATTGGAAAGTAATAACAAGAGTGTTTAAGTACTTGAGATGTACTATGAACTATGGTTTATTATATATGGGTGATAACGCTCAAATTGAGTATGTTTTGGGAGCGTTATTCGTACTTTTGTATTGGTTATTTGGTCAGTTACCTATGATTTTATTACTCGATTATGTCAAAACACGCTTTCTAGTGTAATTGCAGCCAAGTACAGGAAAACAAGAGAAGAAGAAAGGAATAAGCGAAGTTTATCTCAAGTACGAAGAATCTCGTATCAGGATCTAGTGCGGAAGCATCTCAAGTAGAAGAAATCTGATTATTCAAGCTTCCAAGACCTGAGACCAAGTTGTAATTATGATGAAGAACGAAGGTCCATGACCAAGCACAACTCAAGCAAGGACCTTAAACGCAAAGTCCAATAAAAAGATTCCACGGACGGCTCCCAGCCGCCCGGCTAAAGATCCTGCCGCCCGGCAAATAGTGTGTCACCCAGTAGAGGGCCATGCCGCCCGGCTCTTGGTGCCCACGTTTTCTATTTCACTCTTGAAGAAACCTGAGTAATCATGAAGGATCTAGAACCTCTAAACTGAATTTGGACACCCCTTTAGCCCCTGGAACCACCACAAATCAGTAGTATAAATAGATGACCTCTATGCCTCATTTTAACACATACTCCACTCTTCTCTAAACCAAAACCCCTAATTCCTATAGCCACCACTACTCTCTATAGCCATAAAAGTCCAGGAAAAGCTCCAGGAAAGTCAAGAAGGAGGAAGGATCCATCTAAGTTACAACTTTGTCATTTTCCTAGTTTGCATTTCATTATTATGTTTATGAATGCATTAATTTATGGAATTATGTCTTTATTTACCATGAGTGGCTAGTCCCTTTATGTGCATGGTTAGATGATGTTTGTGGTATGATGATTCGATTATGATTGTGTGGCATGTTTAATTCATTTTCAAGCCAAGTCTTAGATCCATTTGTACTTATGTTCTATGTGACATAGTTTTATCAACCGGATTGTTTGTTGAGAATATCATAGGCCAAAAAGGGTATTATTAATCAATCAATTGTCTCATTTTTGTCTACGATCGGCTACCTTTTGTATTGACCATTTCTTAAGCGGTTGGGTATTACTAAGAATATAATTATCAATGTCTATGGTTTGTGAAACGAACCGCAAATCAAACTCATAGAGGTTGTTTTGGTCTTGAATTGATTGATTTCACTTAACGCTTGTTTTTGTCACTTCGAGTCTTGACGAAGGATAAAGGTTTTAAAAACAATAGATTGGATACCCTCCAATTCTTATAATCAACTTGTTAGTCATTGCCACAATCATATCGAATCAGATTCCCAAATTGAATCAAACCAAGTACATCTATTTTATTATCGAATTACTTCCATCATTGTTTGTTTGCATCTTAGGACTATTATCATTGAAATCTTTATCAAACTGAAACACCCAAATCCTCGCGAACGATCCCGGCTTACCAATCGATCTCTTGCTACCACGGACGAGTTCACTTGCTCGTATGCGTTGCTTAAGAATTTGGTATACCGAGTTATAAATTTAAAATTGACTTGTATCGCACGCATCAACAGGATATCCTTCGGTGTTAGAAGGTTATTCAGATGCTAGCTGGATAAATCATGTTGAATATTCATCTTCTACGAGTGGTTGGGTGTTCCTGCTTGGGGGAGGTGCCATTTCATGGGCTTCCAAGAAGCAAACATGCATCAGTGGTTCCACTATGGAATCTGAGTTTGTAGCATTGGCTGCTGCCGGTAAGGAAGCAGAATGGCTAAGAAACTTGATACATGAGATTCCAATTTGGCCGAAACCAATATCACCAATTTCTATCCATTGTAATAGTGTTGCAACATTGGCTAAAGCATATAGTCAAATGTATAATGGCAAGTCTAGACACTTGGGTGTTAGACATAGTATGATTAGGGAGTTAATCATGAAGGGTGTGATTTCTATTGAGTTTGTTCGGTCACAACAGAATTTAGCAGATCACTTGACGAAGGGTCTCGCTAGGGACTTAATGAATAAGTCGGTGATAGGGATGAGATTAAAGTCCATTTAAATTTACTACCTATGAGATACCCAATTCCCTTCTAATACAACGTTAAAAGCTGAATTCAATGTGGAAAGCTCATAATTAGAGATTGAAACACGTGTATTTATCTTCCCGAGGTATGTGGTCAGACCTGCAAGTGATGGTTAGGTTGAAGTTTACCTTCTTAACGATTTTTTTGAAAAATTGCAAATGTAGGTGCAAGAATTAAAAGGACCACCTATGTGAACATGAAGTTTTGCCGCTTCAAGAAGCTTGGACTTGGCTTCCTATATGTTCATTAATAGATTGGGACACATGGCTTGTAAAGTGTCAAGTAAACGAACTTTAGAGTGTTGTAGAAACGAATGTGTATAATATCTTCAGGTATTCAAATGGATTGACGGGTTTAATCGTTACGACACCCCGATTTTCGAATATTTAGAATGTGTATTACGTTTGGTGTGTTGGTTTTTGGGGGGTCCCCCCCCCCCCCGCCTCAGTCAACGCTTATCGTGCGTTTTGGTCCTTCTCCGCAGACCCTCTGTCATTCCGCCCGAGCCCGCCCACCCCCTCGGGTGGATGGGGGGGGGGGAGGGTAGGGGTGGGTTGATGTTGGTATGTGAGAGGGTGTGTGGGGTGTGGTTAGCTTATTAAATCTTATATTGGGGGGGGGGGTTTTGTTGGTGTTGTAGTGTCTTCGGGCCTTTGTGGTTAGGGAGGTTCTGGAGACCATTGTGTTGTCTTAGGGCGGACGTACTAATATTTATTGTAGTGGGTAGGGTTGTACGGCGCATCGCTTGGTGTACGCGTATATTGGCTTGCTATCATAAACTTGGGATTTTAGGGTCGTTTTAACTACTTTTGTTATCTTGTTGTTGTTTTTGCCGTAAAGTTCCTTGTCGGGAGTTGGGGCTAAGCGGTGATATTGGGGGTAGCGGTTTCAGGCGGGTTAGTTTACTGGATGGTTTGGTTTCTCATGTTAGGTGGTGGGGTCGAGTTATTGGTGATAGGGGTGGGAAGGGGTCAGCCGGCTTATGCTGTTTGGGCTCGCCGCGGTTTGGGAGTTGCGGTTCGTCTGTGGGGTTTTGGCAGGGTGGTTTATCCTTCTTTTTCTGGCACGTTTTGGGACATTCGCTGCGGGCGATATATTATAAGGAACATTTTGGTCTATTGGACACACTTAGATATACATACGATAAATTCCTATTACTATTACATTGATTGTTCTTGATTTGTGCTTCTTGTGCCTAGAACACAAATTGCTATACTATTTGTATTATCCCGATAGAGATTTCGTGCAACCCACGTATTAATAAGGGTCGAAATACTTTATACGGAAAATAAACTCTACACGATACAAGCGAGTTATCCAGGAACATCACAAACACCTTAATCTTCATAAAAGTCTGTTAAACCCCTGCTATTTTGGTTTCCCTACCCCCCCCCCCCCCCCCCCCCCTCCCCCCCTACCGGCCGTCTAAAACTCTGTTTAGGCCCAGGGTTTATTAAAGCCCAGTGGATTATTGATTTAAGATGATACCTAATGGGCATTTATTACCTAATATAGCCACCAACGGTCAGAAATTTAAATCATAAAAAGGTTGTATCAATAGATGGTTTTCTAAGCATCTACTACAAACAGCTAGTATAATTTAATCGATTCAAGTTTATTGATCTTTTTGCAGCGTGATTGTGATTTATCGCTACGAAAAGGGTTGAACAAGCGTAATCAGATTCTTTGTTGATTCGTCGAAAAGGCTCGAACAAAGCGTAACCAGGTACTTTGCTTTTATCTATTCATTGATATATATTGTTTTGTTTTTTATCTTTTCTTTTGCAGGGAAAGCATTCGCGTAATAGGACTAATAATATTCGTGTTAATAACACTTTTTATATTGGTGCTAGAAGGCTAATTTTTTAAAACCAATTTTTGTGAAAATATTTATTTTTCTGGGAAAATAAATTAAGGGTAACCAAGTTTTGTAACGGCAACATTTTCAGTCTTATCTTTCAAAACTGAAAAAACAAAAAGTTAAAAAGGTAAATCTCAAGGGACCAAAACGAAACATTTCGAAACTTACACTTTACACCCCTCCCGCGTCCACGTCAGATTTAGCGCCAAATCTGACCTGTCACTAGTTCGCGCCAAAAAAAACCCCTACTATTTTTAACCTCGCTTCTTCATCCCCAAATTTTTACACACACTAAAACACCTCAAAACACACACACACACTGAATCAAAATGAACTCAACCGGACCTTCATCGGCATCTTTCGATTCATCGAAGTCCAAGAAACAAGAGGTTTCACCACCAGATCTGAACAATCTGACCTTCAAAACCCCTGAAAAACCATCTCACGCGCCTCGTAGACCTCTCACGCGCCGCCAAACAGTTCTATCCATCAACCAAATCCGCGATGCGGCAAAAAAGCTCCGAAAAACAGACCCAAAACCGGAATCTGCTTCAGATCCGTTGACGACGTCAGATGATATAGCCGAAACCGTAACTGCGAAATCGAAAACTGCAAAACCGCTTGCCGAAAGGTATAAACACACTTCTCATATTTTTATTTAATTTTTATAAGTTTATAAATATTTATAAAATTTTATACAAAATGTGTTTTTTTACAGGTATGAGATGTTGGATGAGTTTTTTAAAGGAATGCAGCCGTGTATTCGGTATCTAGAATTGAAAGGACATGTGACGTCAATGGCGAATATTTGTCCAGCTGTTCAAAGCTTAACTGATAGGTATATAACATACTCGTTATCGTTTATTTTAGGTTAATGTGACTTTTTTTATAAAAAAATTGGTTGATTTTAAGGTTAATGTGTTTGGATGTGTAGGAGGTTTAGTTATAGACATTTAGCGCACAAGCATGGCTTGAGGTTAATGTGGTATCTCTGCCACATTCCATTGTACTTACACATTTCTTGTGATTAATATACTTTACCGGGGTAACCCCTTTACCCAAAAAAAAATATACTTCTACTTAGATATATATTTTAAAAGTATGTAAGTAAATAATAATGATAATATTAGTAATATACATATCAAGATATACCACTTTGACCCACTGACCCAGCTCCTTCAACCCCTCCAATATGCAACCTGTCGTCCCTTTCCACAACCTCCACTTCCATTAATCACCTCATTCAATCCCTCTCTGCACATACATCACTTTTCTACATCTAAACTCTAAAAGGGTAAATCCCTAATAATCTAAATACAATTTGATTTGAATATATATGTTGTTTTTTGTCTTTTAATATGTTGTTTGATGATACTGATAATTCAGCTCAATGTATTGTTATATTATCTAAGACACATGAGAAACTCAATTGGAATATGTTGTTACAGTATTTAATACAGTAGCTGTTTGGTCTCTAGGTATGCTTGAATTGTCAATTGTTTTAAGTGAAGCATCCAATATTTGACATGTCCTTAGTAACGCCATTTTCTTCACAAGCTAGAACATATGTTTCCTTTTCATATAAGTGTTTTATAAAACAAAAACATTACTGACAGTAATAATAAAAATTGAGAATGCAAGGCAAGAGTTTACATATATACAGATTTAGTTGTATCAATTGTTTTAATAGTATTTTTTTCCTTTTTTTGGCAGACAACTATTTTGGTTTGACAACGACTACAGATAGAGTTTAAATGAGAACGGATCGGGAATGGATGTATAATAGCAGATTTGTAATTGTAGAAGGACGTAAGGAATACAATCCTGCATTTATAGATCGAGTTGTATCATTTGTAGAATTTTGCCTGCCAACAGCCAACAACAGATAGGGATAATGATTTATTAAGGTGCCCATGTAAGAATCGTTACTATTAAATACAACAAACGATATTAAGGTGCATGTTGTGACGAAGGGGTTTGTTAAGAACTATGTTGATAAAATATAATGCCTAAAAACATTAATAATATTTTTTCACATCTTTACGTTTTGATAATCACAAAATATAAAACTCGTTCAGCTAAAATTAAACGTAAACAAGTATTTAGTGTAAAATATTCATTTCAAATCTTATATCACCCAAGGTATGAATAAACAAAT
The DNA here is from genome assembly GCA_026074375.1 of Tanacetum coccineum. Taxonomy (NCBI): domain Eukaryota; kingdom Viridiplantae; phylum Streptophyta; class Magnoliopsida; order Asterales; family Asteraceae; genus Tanacetum; species Tanacetum coccineum. The sequence continues at coordinate 39,559 of BQNB010009470.1, read as the reverse complement.
GCTTGAAGATTTTTATGATCAAAGGGAAACTTTTATAAAATTGTTGTAAACTTTTTATAATATCACAAAACTTTGTACATTTAAAAGAAATGTTTATTCAAAATAAACATTTTGAATTTCAAATTTTCGGACCTAAAACGGCTAGAAATGGTCCAGTAAACACCTCCCCTGAATAGGACAAAAAAGGAGCGTCTGAATAAGGGGCGGCCCCCTTAATTTTAAGGGGGCCGGCCATAGACCCCGCTCCTTCTTTTTGTCCTATAAATACTAGACTATTCCCCAATATTTTTCTCACCTTTTGCACTCATTCTTTCTGCTCAAAAACAGCCCACTTATCCTCTATAAATATTTGATCATTTATCATAAAATCTTTCGTTTCCAAGTGATCAAGCTATATTCCTCAAGTGCAAAGAGAAGAATACTTCCATCATCAAGTGAAGAAGTATTACACCTTAGTGTCCATAGCAATCTTGTTGCATTCATATCACATATTTTTAAATCAATTGTATATCTTATAGTTGTGTGTAGTAGCTAGATCTTGGTAATCTTTGTAAGTATAGTTAGATCGTTTGTGTCTTTACCAAGTAGTGTTAGGTAGTTGTGATATAAGTAGTGGGGTGAAGTGAAGTCGTGAATTTGTGAAGAAGTCGTGAAGTTTTAAAGAAGTTGTGAAGTTGTGAAGAAGTTGTGAAGTTGTGAAGTCGTAAACAAGTCGTGAAGTTGTGTTGTGATAGATTGGTTCTAGCTAAGATTAGAACTCGACATCTAGCTTAGTGTTGGAAATTGATATAAGAAACGTTGTGTACGGTTTTCAGCATAAGGAGTTTGTTGACAAAGAGATAAGAATAACTATTGTTAGTTTGGTGGCTCGAGGAGTAGAGTAGGGCGAAGAGTATTGTGCTTCGTTATCCAAAACACTTAAATCTCGCGTTGTGGTTCTTGATTGATTATTACTCTTATCTCTTGTCTTACTTTATTAACTACACCTCCATTATCATTTCATATATTTACATTGGTCATATTGTGCAAGGCACTGAATTTACAAAAAGTTCGATGCTAAGTTTTCATTAAACATACTTAAAACGTAATTGAAAAAGCGGTAAATATTCAACCCCCCTTTTAGTTTTCCACAATTGGTTCAGAAGCCCGTTAAACAAGATTTTTAAATTAAATTGTATTTTTAAACTTGAATCCGATCTATGAAATAGGGAAACATATTTAGAAGGGAAATCTATGCAAGACCATTACTATTTGAAATTGATGGATTTATTATTTGAAAAAATAGATTCGAAATTTATCGTGAAGTCAAAAAGATCTGATCTTTTGATCATGTTATTACGTGGTGATTTTTCCTCCATTTAATTAAATCCCAAAACTAAAAGGATGGAAATTGTATTTTTTTACAAACAAAGTATGATCTTAAAAAGAAACTTTGCTAAAAATAATGAAGCCAAAATAGTAATATATAATGCTTTACCACGGTAAAGAATATGAAAAAAAAATTCTATGTGTCAAACCGCAAAAGGAAATTTGGGGATACTTTGTTAAATCATCATAAAGGTAATAATCAAGTCAAAGCAAATAAAAATAAATCTTCTTGTTCAAACTATATGAACAATTCATGATTCGAAAGAGGAATCAATAGATAATGATTTTGCTATAATTTAACAAATTATTAATAGTCTAAAGCACTTGCTGAAGGTTTTTCTAGCAAGAATGGTGTTAGGAAGTTTTCTTAGCGGCATTGCATCAAATGGCGCGAAAAATGTCATGGCATATTGGGAAGAATCAAAGGAATCTAACAACTCTTTCACTTACAATACTTTTGGAAATTTAAAAGTGTATGAAGAAGAAAATCAAGAAGACTCCGAAACCGTCAAAAACAAAAGAGAAACAAAGTAGATCTATGCTGGAAACCTAGAAAGGAAATCTAGTGATGAGATAGTTCCAACTTTTCGGATAGTGAAGTTGAAGATAGCCTTGGACCATAAGAACTTTAAGAAATTCTTCAAAAGACATAGGAGATTGGTTTTTTAAACAGCCATATAAAAGTAAGGAAGATTCATTCCAAAGAAATAAAGATGACAAAAATAAGACAAGTGAAAGAAAATGTTTCAAGTGTGGAGATCCAAATCATCTCATCGGAGAATGTGCTAAAACAATTAAAATATCAAAATCAAAGGGCGTTCGTGGGAGGAGCTTGGAGTGATAGCGACGATGATGAAGAGGAGAAGACAAAGGACAAAAAGTGTCTTATGGCTAAAGATTCCAATGAGGTACTTTCCGAAACCGAATATTTTAGTAATAATCAATCATCATTAGACAAAAATGACATAGATACTGAATTTTGTTTTTTTTTGACTATGCAAAACTAGATTAAAAGTCATGGCTAAAAATAAAAACTCTAAAACAAGCTAAAATAAATTGGAAAATAAGTACTAAATTAAAAAGATAAACTATCTAGGCTAGAAAAAGGGTAAGAAAGTAATTGAAGATTGCAAATTTTGTCATGACATTTAAGTTTGAAAATGAGGAACTTAGAAAAGAAATATCTAGGCTAAAACAATTTAATGATAGTAGTCATTCACTTAAGAAAATAATAAGTTCTCAAAAACCTTCCGGAGATAAAACCGGTTTGGAATTTAATTTTACCAAAGGATCACCTAGAGAAAATCAACAAGTTAAAATTTGTAAGAGCATCAGAAGTCGAGTCAAAGAAAAAATTGATGGAATCAAAACCCAACTCAAAACCAAAAATTTATTACTTAAAACAACAACCAAAATCTATTGCAATGATGATGGAGTAAAACATTTTTAAAACCTTCTTTAAAAACCAGAGCTCGGAGTTTACTAAACCCACAATAAGGGTTAAAACACCTCCCCTGAGAAGAAAAAGAAAATTCATTCATCTCGTTATAAAAACTCAAACCTAGGAGAGACAATGTAGTCAAATTCACTAACACTAATAACACAATGTGGAATTGTCCAACCAACCAAATTTCACTAAATGTGCAAGTTGCTCCTGTATGATGCCAATACAAATGCAAAATAGATGTGTTAAACAATAACTTGGGATACAATGAAACGTTGGGACAAATGACCTAAGTCATCACAATCTTTGAAGTGTACTGTTATCTACTAAAACATTTCTTTGTCGCGGGACTAATGATTCATGATAAGGTTCCCATAAACCCTTATCTTTTACATTCTGGAAGACATTAACGAAGACTATTCTTAAGTCTTAGATTACGTCTCACTTTTCATATTTCCTGTAGGAATATAGATTACAAGTAAATGTATATGTGTTTCATCATCATGTGTATGTAATTAGTTTTCTTATAAAATAAATAGGTGGTAGTCTCTTAGAAAAATTTCATTTGGGTTGGTTTTACTAGCTTTGAAGAGATGAGTTCTTTATGAACTCTCTTTCGTTTAGATTATAATCTAGTCTACAAATTGAAAATCTTTCTATGACCATCGGTAGCAAACTCCAGAGATTGAAGAAGAGCAGCTAGTGTGGTTAACTATTTACATAGAAGTAGGATTAGTCACGCAATGATCTTAGACACACTATGGGGGGATGATAAAAACTCCTTCGACTTCAACGATCATCTCGAATCCATGTCAACCATCATCTACGACATCTGCCTCACGTCTACGATCTACTACGTCTATCGATATCATCCTTAGTACTCATTCAATATTTACCGTCTTGAATTTTCTCTAAATCGTGACATTTAATTATTTCATCCGAGATAATTATCTCACTCAATTAACTAGAAGTTAATTGAAAAAGTCACTTAATCCTCGTAAATCCTTCCTTCGACTTAACTACTTGATTATCTCATCCGAAGTAATCAATTTTTTTTAACGAAAAGTTAATTAAAAATGTTAAGTATTCCTTCTCGATTATATTAAATAATATTACTAGTATATTCCAACGTATTTTGACACTTATCATTCTCACAAAAATGGCCAAAAATCGACACAGTTTTTTTTACAGAGGGCGGACCTTAAATTAAGGGGACGGCCATGTTACAGTTGGGCGGCCCCCTAATTATTTAAGGCGGGCTTGGCACTGGAAAAACAAACTTTCTTTTTCATTCGGGACAAATACATTAGCCAAACACCATTTTTTTTTCAATTCATTCCCTCTTCCACCTGCTGTGTAAGAAAAACCTCCACCATTATTCACGAAATCAAACTTTAAAATCATCCAATTAACCAAAATTCGCAAGGGGCAATTACAAACAAATCAATCAACAACATCAATTGTAAGTTTTTCATCATTCTTTTCATTTGATTTCATCTAATTTTATTCAATTTTGCTCCCAATCAAAATCGGGTGTTCTTCATTATTTTTATATTTTTTATTTTTTGTCTAGGTTTCCATAAAATAATGATACCCGTAGTCCATAGGAACACTACATTCATGATTGAATTGAATCAAAACACTAAATTGAGTCACAAATTTTTGGTTCGAAATTATCATAAATATACTTTCATATTTTTTAACAAAGTTTATACATTGTTGATTCATGCCAAAAACATGATAAAAACAACACTATTTTGTCCATCAAAACGTACATTTCTAAATGTATAATTTTCGAATCAATAGAAAATGTATTATAAAATAAAGGGGTGTTTGGCTGTTTTTAGGATCAATTACTAGAGTCGAAATGACCACCACCATATTTTTGGTCACTTGTATAAACACTTAACTATATTGATATAGTCATCAAGGATATATAAATCATATATATAAGTTGATATTATTTGTGATTGGTAATAAAATATAGGGCGTTTGGCATAACCTTTTAAGAAATGATTTTTGAATAAAAATAAACACTACTTAACTTTTGTCAAGTTAAAAATAATAAACCTATACTCATCACCATGATATATACTTGACATATAGTTTTTGACAAGCTTAAACTAATTCCATGATTAATACGGGAGTGTTTGGTTCATGATCTTGGTGTTGAAATATATAACAAATATATATTTTTCGACATCGTAGATTAAGTCAAAAATAAATTTAGGAACATATGGATCACTTCTTAATTTTTTTTTTGAGTCGAAGTAATCCTTGTCCCACATTTGTCATTATACTAAAATTCATTTTATTTAGTATAAAATTTTCTTTTAACACTTTATGTTGTTGGTAGTCTTGTGTTTAGGTGATAAATGCGCAAGAGCCACTTCAACCGATATATCCCTCACCAAATCCTACATCCTAAAAGTATCTAAAATCCTCGGCATTTCCCCCACAATTGCCAAATTCTACAAATCCATTGAAAATTGCAACATTCACGAAGGTCGTGTTGTTGATCAAGCCTACTACAAATCCAACAACATCGAGCGTCTCTTCACAAACATTCACTTCGATTGTCTCTTTAAAATCAACGAACCGATTGTTCCAAGATGCATTCTTTGATTTTTATAGTCAAGTAATGGTTCAAAAAACGATGATATGGCTTATCTTGTATCTCCTTTATGATTCAACATGATTTCATAACTCTCACGCTTGCCTAATTCTCTTTTTTTTTTTTTTATTTTTTTTTTTTTTTTTTTTTTTTTTTTTTTTTTTTTTTTTTTTTTTTTTAGGTTCAAATCCTCAAAGTTCCTTACAAACGGGTCAAGCCGTGTTCACCATACGAGTGGGACCTTAGATCTCTTGAGTTATCCAGAAACGAGGGACCATATTCACCGATCTTCCAAACTCCGACGAATATTCGTCGACTTATTGGATTTGGAACGTGTCATGGTTTAGACCGTTCCCATTAAAAGTCAAACCGTCACCCTCACTCCAAATCAAATCCTCACTAAGGAACTAAGCCCCGACATGAAGCAATGGGAAGAACTCATTCGAGAGAATGTATTCAGACTAGGAGGACATCGGGACCATCTCCCTGCTTGTCTTGCTCACATGTTGTATTGTGTTGTTGCCGAGGAACAATACAATCTTGCTTACTTCTTTGTCAAACAAATTGAATGTGGCTGCTAGAACAAAAATCCAATCCGCAATCTTCCTATAGGTATGTTTTGATCGTCCTTTATCGTCACATACATGGAAGCATATCCTCACCTCGACAATGGCATTTATGACATTGTTGATCGAGTCATGCGTCCTCTTGCTCTTAAACAAACTCGGAGACCTCAAAGTGATCGTAGCAAGGCACATCATTCCGTCTCATCCTCATCTTCTCATCATCATGGCATGTCATCTCATCAACATGATGACGATGATGATGATGTCAAAAATCCTCGTGCAAGTACTCCATCTTCTACCACCTATCTTAACTCTCTTAATCCACTCAACTACCAAAATACAAAACTGCCTTCTGCTTGTCCGAACAAAACCAACGAATCTATCTTTGAACGATAAACCACCTTGCTCAACCAAACGCAAGAAATTCATAAGGAGATGCGCGGAGGTTTCAAGTCATTTGGAAAGGCACTAAAAGGAGTGTTTAGCACTAAAAGGAGTGAACTAGATGGCTAAATGTAGTTTAAGACAATTTTTAACTTGATTATGTGTATGTTATTAACAACTTGTGTGGTGATCATCCGATATATTCGGAAAGACTTATATGTTGGTTATCTTTTAGGTACTTATTTGCTATGATGCTTTAAACCTTTGGTTGTTTTATTAAATCATAGTTATGTTCATTTGTTTCATGAATTTAATGTGTTACATTATATGTTATAAGATTAAATATGCTTATAAAACTCTATAGGGCTTACTGCAAATTAACCACCAAAACAAAAATACCCTTACAAAAATTCTGAGAAAAATTCATTTTTCTATAAAAAATGGAACTACCAGTGGGCGGCCCCATAATCAAAGGTCGGCCCCTTAATTTTAAGGGGACCACCCCCTATTTAAGGGGACCGCCCTTAGCCCTTCACGGGTAAAATAGTATTTTTCACTGCTTTTTGCCTTCTTTTACCTAGTATCAGCTATCTTTACCCAGAATGCTTGAACAACATTTGGAATTCCCTAAACTTATCCAAATTCATTCCATTTTCAAACATATCTCTTCCCATAAATTCCTCCAAATGCATAACACCAATTCACCATCTCCTTCACTCATCATCAACAACCATACACTACATTAACTGGGCACTCCACTAGAGCTTCCATTACCAAGGTATCCAAGAGACTAAAAATCAACATCATTCCACCAAAACAATTGTTTGTGGACCCAAGATGACATAAAAACTTCATCACCTAAACTTCCAAATTCATCACCTAGTGCTCCTAATGCACCCCAAACACCATCAACAAAAGGGACACTTCTTCTTTCATCTTCATTTGTTTACATACCCAAATCACCAACATCATCAACCTCACCCTCACCAAATGGTTACGTAAACCCATCAACAATCTCTCTCTCAAGAGTTTCTCCTCCACTCAACTCAAGATATGCATCAATGACTCACTCTCACTTCTTTCACCTATACCACCTTGATTTCCATTTTGATTACTCCATCACCTTCACCACCTATCATTGCACATCCTATCCCTTTGGAATTTCCTTGAAGACACCATGGTAAACTCTATGACTTTGTTGTATCCATAACCCGAGCCCTCATTTTTTGGGTTAAGTGATGAACTTCACTATATGTTTTCATATATTGAACACATGCTCTCACAACCACCAATCATCATCACACCACCTCCACCATCATCCCCAAACTAAACATGCTCTATGTTTAGTCTCTCAAATAATTGATCCTCTACCATTTTGCATGCAAGTCCTATGCATATAAAACACGATAAATATATAAGACATGTATGTAGAATTCAAAAATCATAGGGGGGTGTTTTATTAATTACTTCTGAATGCTCGCATCATTCTGATCACATACAACAACAGTTGTTTCGCCCTCCTCATCAGCACTGCTATTTATTAGATGAATTTCCACCGGGGACACCTGCAATATAAATTAAGAAATGTGTTGGGGTTAAAAAGATTCTTAGTACTGCTGATGATACTGCTGCTGGTTATGGTTAAGACTGTTGGTTGAAGACTGAAGAAAATATACCAAGTTATTAGTACTGCTAGTACAAATGTTAGTACTGCTAGTGTTAGTTGTAAATGTTAGTATATTAATGTTGCTCTGAGTTAAGACTATTCGATATAAGCTAGTACTATTGTGTTATTACTGCTTTGTTGATAAAATATAATGCCTAAAAACATTAATAATATTTTTTAACATCTTTATGTTTTGATAATCACAAAATATAAAAGCGTTCAACGTAAAATTAAACGTAAACAAGTATTTAGTAGTAAATATTCATTTCAAAATTATATCACTCCAAGGTATGAATAAACAAATGCTTGATGCATTTTATGATCAAAGGATACTTTTATAAAATGTTGTAAACTTTTTATAAACATCACAAAACATTTTTTACATTTAAAAGAAATGTTTTATTCAAAATAAACATTTTGAATTTCAAATTTTCGGACCTAAAACGGCTAGAAATGGTCCAGTAAACACCTCCCCTGAATAGGACAAAAAGGGAGCGTCTGAATAAGGGGCCGACACCCTATTTAAGGGGGCCGGCCATAGACTCCGCTCCTCCTTCTTGTCCTATAAATACTTGACTATTCCCCAACATTTTTCTCACCTTTTGCACTCATTCTTTCTGCTCAAAACATCCCACTTATCCTCTCTAAAATCCTTTGATCATTTAATCAT